>JBBIGC010000018.1:8374313-8411579 GCA_037576955.1 Lepidarchus adonis | reverse complement strand
CTGATGGTCCCAACCCCATTGATAAAGCAAGAAATCCCACTAACTACATGTGTTCATTCATAGTTTTGATGCCTTCATTGAGAGTCTACCAATGTAAATGGTCATGAAAATAAAGAAAACACATTGAATAAGGTGTGTCCAAACTTTTGGTCTGTACTATATACTATATATATATAATTATAGATTTACAGCTGATCTGAGATTGTCATGTCATATAAGAGTGGATAACTACATAAGTTATTTATTTGCTAATGTACTGAAGCCGTTATGAATCATAAATGTATCATTTTCTGTTTACTCTCTGCTGGCTAAGCAGATCATGGCACTACCCAGAACCACTTGACTGCCAACTCAGACAGAAGAAGATTGTTCTCCCTAGATTGGTTAGGGCTTTGGGGGTGCATTCTTGTGCATTGGACTGGATGTCAGGACTTTATAAATGTTTAGAATTTTTTAAAGAAATACTTACTCCTCTTCCTGAACTTTCTGACTCTCACACTTCTGTGCTTTTTGCGCATCAGAACCATCATCCCTCCTTGGTAATAATACATTGTTTGTTTTTACACAGCTGACATTATCTCTGCGGTTGAGTTCAATCAGTCAGGAGAGCTTTTGGCTACTGGTGACCGGGGTGGCCGAATAGTGATCTTTCAACAAGAGCAAGAGGTGAGCAACAATTGAGTTATGTTTGCATTCCGACTTTGAAATGTGCATTTTATATACTGAAATACTTGTTACATCACACTTTCTCTGTCTTTGGTGTAACACTGCATATTGCTGCAGTTCTGGTACATTAAATAATATTAAATGGTTTAAAGGTAAGTGTTTACAATAAACCCATCATAAAGTTTATATCTTCAAACACTGAAATATTATGTTGATTTCATAAGCAACAGACTTTTCCCCCAATCATTAAGAACCTGGTGAACTTGCATCTTTACCCCTTTGTGTGAAAAAAGGCAGAGCTTGAACACATTTTTCCTCCACCCTCTGATGCAGTATTAGTACAGTACTGTAGAGCAGGAAGTAGTACTGTAGATGGAGATCACGATGAGATAATGAGCCAGAACATTAGAAAAACATAACTTGGCAGTCGATTCAGTTGTAGTTCAGTCTACAGATTTCAGCATCATCCTACTAGTTTGAAATGAACTGGACATAACAGGGTAAAAGTAAAGAGGCAAAACGTATATTATCTCTAGAAATTCTTTGCTTTAAGGCTTCATATATTTCACATGCTTTAAGAAGTTGCAATGATGTTATGTACAATACCTGAATTGTTAAAACACAGGCTCAGGCCCTTAACATAATCAATAAATGGCAACTAAAGTTATTGCTTTTACTTGTGCAGCAGAAACCGTTAATTCAGCAGGAAGAACCCCAAAAATGTCAACATAAAGAGAGGGTGTCAATACTTTACCACACAGTGATGACAGATCCTTCTGTGTCTTTTTAACATTAGCGTTTAAGGTTATTCAGTGGAACAAAACTACTTTAAATTACCAGTAAACACTGGAAAAAGTGTTCTAAATCTTTTGACTGGTAGTGTACAATAATATAATAGGGCATTATTAATACTTCTAGTAAAAAAGTAATAATAAACATAATTGTGAAATATTGCATATCAAGAAATCTTAAACCATGAAGTGTTAACGTAAAAATGGTACAAATGCATGTGTTGGATTGATACGTGTTTTCATCTTGTTTTGTTCAGGATAAAACTGTTCCTCAGTCTCGAGGAGAGTACAATGTCTACAGCACCTTCCAGAGTCATGAACCAGAGTTTGACTACCTGAAGAGTCTGGAGATTGAGGAGAAGATTAACAAGATCCGCTGGCTCCCGCAGAAAAATGCTGCTCACTTTCTACTTTCAACAAATGGTGTGTGCAGGGCCAAAATACAGTTATGCCATTGTTGAGATGTTATCAATACAGTAAAGTTGAGTTCCGATTATCATTGCCTACACTTGGTCCAAGTGATCCTTTTTGATGTAGCTTTTGGTTTGTAGCTGAACTTGACAAGAACATTTATTTTCAGTATGTATGGTAACCTTTCTAAATGTTCTTAAAGAGGAAAGAATGTAATTCTAAGCAATAGTTCTACAAAAAATATAACATTTTACCTGAGAGCAAATTGACCCAGACATCTTTGCAGTCTAAATGTATTTTCCTAAAAATGCAGAATGGTAGTTTGTTGCATTTTTATGGAATGTGCAATTGCCCCTTTTACCTAGTTGCTGTAATGCAATACTTTTTTAACACAAATATACAGATAAAACCATAAAGCTGTGGAAGATCAGTGAACGGGACAAGAGACCAGAGGGCTACAACCTTAAAGAGGAAGATGGGCGCTACAAGGATCCTACATCTGTTACTACTCTGCGGGTTTGTAGCTTAAATAGTTGCACTCTCACTTTTCTGCTTTCTTAGCATAACAATATAGTTTGGATTTGGATTAATTTCAAGGAAATTCATTCCAACCAATGTAAATTGTTTCTAAACAAAGTTTAAAAATTCTCACTAAGCCACAATATGATTGAGATTTTCACAGTGCTATATGCACTCCACGTCAAAAAAATGTAATAAAAAACCCTCTCATATTTAATTGGATTTTCTTTAGCTTTGATTACAACATGTGTTTGCTGCAGCATCCATTAGATAAGCGTTTGCAATGTCTTTTGCAAAACATTGTAGAGATGATGGGAGAGTTGAACCACTACCCAAATTCTTCTCCAGCACATCCCATATATTCTCAATGGGGTTAAGATCTCTGTGGTGGTCTCATGCTCCCTGAAACACTCAGAATTTGAGGCTGAAGAGTCTTTGAATATACCCATGCCATCAGGGAAGAAGAAATTCACTGATTGAATAACTTGGTCATTCAGTATATGGAGGTAGTCGCCTGACCTCATATTTGGGGCACAATGTTGCTGAACCTGACCTACTGCTGCATCCCCAGATCATAGCTGCCCCCATAGACTTGACATCAACAGTAGGCATTAGGCATGATGGGTGCGTACTTGATGTGCCTCTCTTACGCTGATGAGCTCATCACTCTGGAACATGGTAAATCTGGACTCATCAGACCACATTACCTTCTTCCATTGTTCCATTGCCTAATCTTTATACTACGTAGCAAATTGATGCTTTTTTGCGATTGGTCTCATCAATCAGTGGTTTTCTTAAGGCTACACAGAATTTAGTTACAATCCGTTGAGTTCCCTTTGCATCATGTGTGTGGAAATGGTCTTGCTTTCACAATTGAACATGGCTGTGATTGCAGATTCATTCAAGATTTTTTTTTTTCTGAGCATATTTCTTCTTCGAAGATGATGACTCCCCACTTTTTTTTCCCATTTTTAATAATGTGTTGGACAGTTCTAACCCAGTTTTAGTAGTTTCATCAGTTTTCTTACATAATCATCCATGCAGTAATTGTTCAATGAGATGCATGTATTTTACACAGTTTGAGAAGATGACAATTAAATCATGCCAAATTCTGTTATCCTTCAAAACCTTCCACTTGTAAACTGAGTTGTATTATATATGGGGGTTTTTTTGGGTCACATTCCAAAATTTATACCAAAAGTTTACTTGAGATACAACTTTTAGGAGAGCAGAATCATAAAAGTGTATTCGTGACACTTGTCTTCCACAGGTTCCTGTGTTCCAGCCCATGGATCTGATGGTGGAAGCCAGTCCTCGTCGGGTCTATGCCAATGCGCACACCTATCACATCAACTCTATTTCGGTCAACAGTGATAATGAAACTTACCTGTCTGCAGATGATCTACGGATCAACCTGTGGCATCTTGATTTCACTGACCGTAGCTTCAGTATCCTTCCTTTGTCTTCTGACGTCCTAACCCCGTTCAGGGGCACATGCATATCAGCTTAACCCTAAACTGGTCATCTAGCAGAAGGTACTGCCATCCACTCCTGTTCTGCATATTCAGCTCTTTAACCACTGTTTTCTCTCAGACATTGTGGACATAAAGCCGACAAACATGGAAGAGCTGACCGAAGTGATCACAGCCTCTGAGTTTCACCCTCTCCAGTGCAACACCTTTGTCTACGGCAGCAGTAAGGGCTCCGTGCGCCTGTGTGACATGAGAGCGGCTGCACTGTGTGATCAGCACTCAAAATGTGAGTGTCTCTTGCCATTTCTAATTCTCATTCTTAAAGCAATAATTCTGTAAGAATTTTAACATGTACAATTTCCTTCTTATGCTGAATGTAGCAAATCAGCCAAGATGATTGGTGCATAAAGTTTGTATTTGTATTTGTGCCCTTGAGCTACACAGCATTGTGGTGCCTGGATGCCCAAACACACGTACTTCAAACCACACCAAGTTCTTTGGTAAATGGTAAACAACTTGTTCATGTAGTATCTGCTACTGCATGAGATGCTGTTATCTGGTGACGCGTGTTTACGAAATCGTCACACAATATCAGAAACCTCATAAGAACTCATCTGTCTAAATCTAAAAATTTCAGTATAAAATTAGCAATATTGAAATGCTAAAATTATTGGGCTTACCTTTCTTCAAATCATATGCATAAACATTGTCGTCATCACAGAAAAACTCAATTGCGACCTGCTGCTTTGTTGTCGCTGATGTCGGACACACTTTTGTCACCTGTATTGGACGTTGCTTTGTGAAAACTGCAACCCGGAGCTTAAATTCTGCAGTGCAGTTGTTGTGTTGTGGCATGATATCTGTAAGTTCCTAATTTTATCGATTTAATTGTTCACACTCAACTATAGAATAAGGTCACTACCGGTATAGAGTTGCTTCCAGGGGCCAGGTAAGATGCTTTTACTTTAGATCGATAAATTCAGTAATGCCAGCGCTAATAACATGGCATTTTACTCGGCATATAGAATGGGGCGGCCTATTGTTGGGAAAATACACCGTGTTCCAGATTATTATGCACATTATGTTTTGTAGTTGATGCAAATAAATCAGTATAATTTTCAAGTCATCAAAAATAAGAGTGGAATTTGAATGTTACTGAACAAATCTCCCAATGTTAATTGTGTTTTTCAAAAACGATAAACTCAAAATGCACTGTTCCATATTATTATGCACAACAGAGTTTCAAAACATTTTATAGGTTGTAAAGAACTGAAAATGGTCATTTGTTGAATTTACAGCATTAGGACATAATTTACTGAAATCAAAACCTATTAAAATGTAAAACATCTTAAAGGGCTAATTTACATATTAACATAGGACCCCTTATTGGATAGCAGCTTCACAATTCTATTGAATTCTCATCCATTGAACTTGTACGTTTTTGGAGAGTTTCTGCTTGAATTTCTTTGCAGGATATCAGAATAGCCCCCTGGAGCTGCTGTTTGGATGTGAACTGTCTCCTGCTCTCATAGATCTTCTGCTTGAGGATGCTCCAGAGGTTCTCAATAGGATTTAGGTCAGGGGAGGATGGAGGCCACACCATTAGTTTTTTTTCTTTAATGCTGATAGCAGCCAATGATGTAGAGGTTTTCCTTGTGGCATGAGGCATTGTCAAGCATGAAGATAATTTTGTACCATGGAAGAAAGTGGTCAATCAGAAACTCCACATACTTTTCAAAGGTCATTTACCTTCAGGGAACCTATAGATGCCAACGCCATCTCTCTCTCTCTCTCTCTCTCTCTCTCTCTCTCTCTCTCTCTCTCTCTCTCTCTCTCTCTCTCTCTCTCTCTCTCTCGACCATCCAGGGTTGCACAGCACTCATCAGTGAACAATACTGTTTGATAATGAGTCTTCATGTAGTTCTGGACCCACTGCAGCCGATTCTGCTTGTGAACACTGGTTAGGTGCTGAGTAGAAGGTTTATGCATAACTGCAAGCTTCTGGAGGATCCTCCACCTTGACGTTCATGAGACTCTAGAGGCACCAGCAGCTTTAAATACTTATTTGCTCCTCTGTAATTGCATTTTAACAGCTGCTCTTTTAATTCGAAATATCTGTCTGACAGAAACCTTCCTCATTGTGCCTTCATCCGTGTGTGCTTTTAATGTTTTCATATCTGGTCCAAAGCATTCAACTATTGTACGCTTTTCAGCAACAGAGAGAGTTTTTCTTTCCCATATTGCTTGAAAATGAAGATCTGCTTAATAATGTGGAACGCCCTTCTTTAGTAGTTTTTCCTGTACTTGGGCTCACCTGGCAAACTAAATATCACCAGTGTCTGAGCTTGATTTCAGTGATCCAAAGAGCCCTGAGACACAATACCATCCATGAGTTTTTAAATTACATTCCTACGATGTACACAGCTACTATTTTTGATATGTATATGTCTTTTCATTGCTCTTTTCCTGGACATTTCTGAATAAAAATTATAATATACAAAATATATATATTTATTATTTATCACCAAGACTAAACTCAAGTTATTTGACTTTGAAAGAATAATAAAACTTAACCAGATATGATGAATTGTGGTTAAAAAGACATTCATTACAAGGTTAAAATAAAACCATCTAGATCAGAAATGTTAAACTCCAGTCCTGTAGGCCGGTACAGTTTGGTAGTTTCCCTCCTCAAACACACTCATTCAGCCTGACAATTAACAGCTGATTTTAACCATGTGTGTCTGAGAAATCCTCCATTTTTTGAATTTACATACAGTCACAAAAGTCAGTCAAACATTTAGCTTTCAAGTCATTGAGCATGATCTGCCTTTCTGTCCCCAGTGTTTGAGGAGCCAGAGGATCCCAGTGCCCGCTCCTTCTTCTCCGAAATAATTTCCTCTGTCTCAGATGTCAAATTTAGCCACAGTGGACGTTATATGATGACCCGTGATTACCTGACTGTCAAGATATGGGACCTTAACATGGAGAGCCACCCTGTGGAGACCTATCAGGTAGGTCACCTGATCCTGTATTGACGTAAAGCTCTCTGTAGCATCAGTCTGTAAACTGTAAAACTGCTACATAGAAAGTACAGACAGTATCATATAATTAAAAAATATATATTTGCAAACTGTAATAAAAAGTTGGTTTTTGTTCATAATTAAATAACAAAAAAAACAAAGTAAAAATGTTCATAAAATGAGTATCCAATACTTTGTTAATGCTGTCAGAGCAGCTTTAGAGGTATTACGTTACCATGTTTATTCTTAATAATTTTACTTGGGTAATGGTGATGGGAAAATATTTGTTACACTTATTGTATGTGCGAATTGCCTGAGCAAGTAAAATACCCGTCCCTAGTAATATGTTGGTACATGTTGAAGAATGAGGCTGTTTGTGCATCTTTTCATGCTTTCTTCTCTCTCCTCATTTGCCTGTTGTCAATGCTCTTTAAAATATTTACAGTTTACTTAAATATTATAATTCTCAGTTTTTTAAAGTCCCAAAAACCGTTAGGCCTTTTCCGAAGGCCAGGAGAACCCTTTGTGTTCCCCCATATTTTCTGGACAACTTGATGCACTCAGAAAAAATGTAAATCAAAAAACATACTAGACACTAAAGTGAAACAGCTGCTAAAGAAATTGACCTCCATGTTGCTAATTTTATGGTCATATCTGCATAACAGCAAAGTTTAAAAAGTTTCCAAGTGGTTTCTGGATTTGGCAAGGGATTATTTCACCAACAGTTTACTGATTATTCCCATTTAGGCAAACAAACTATATATTAAAAATTGTTTAAATGAAAAATGTATGTTGATTTATTGAGTGTTATTGAAGCATACGTTTAAGAAAGTCCATTATCTGATCATTTTCTCACCACAAGGGGGTGCTAGAGTTCTGTGCCTTACATACAGATCAGCCATAATATTAACAGCACTGACTGGTAAAGTGAGTAACACTGACCATCTACTTATTTCATTACAAAGACACCTGTCAGAGGTTATATTAGGCAGCTATTGAACAGTCAGTTCTTCTGTTTTGTTTCTATGTGCTGTTGCAGCAATTTCCTCTAGGATAATTAAGTTTTTCAGATTCTGAAGTTGATGTGCTGGAAGCTGGAATGGTTCCAGGAATGCAGTAATCAGGACTTTTCAAAAGTGGTATAAGGAAGGGCAACTGGTAAATTGGTAATGGGGTCATGGACACCCAAGGCTCGTTTATGCATGTTGCGAGTAAAGGCTACCTCACTTCTCTTCTGTAAAATCAAAAGTACTGTAGCTCAAAATATCAGGAAATGTGTCGGAACACAAAGTGCACCACAGTCAGAGCTGTTTTGGCATGAGAGGGACCTTCTGAATATTAAGCAGGTGGTCACACACATAGCATATACATTACTGTGCAAAAGTCTTAGGCAGTAAATTGTTTGTTCCCATTTATTTCAGCAGCAAGTGTCTTTATGCTGCAAAACCACCATTTACTGTTAGAATAAATGCAAACAAACAAAAAAGCAGTAAAAAAATGAGAAGTTAATCTAATGTAGTTGTGTGTTGGGAGCTGTTAGAACAGCACAAGTTTGATGATTGCCCCTCAATTCCTCCAGCCATTGCATGGATGTGAAACTCTCAGCAGCAGCACTTGATTTAACCACTGATTGACCCCAAACCAGGGGTTTGATGGTTACTACAAAAAATTCAAGGCTTCCACAAGAACTGTGGAAATGGGAAACCAACACATTGACAAAAATGTACATTTGACTGTTGTTTTTATTTCTAATATTAGTGATCTGTAAAAATAAAAACACTTACTGCCTCTAAACTACTTACATATGAATACATATGAAAAGATTTTTGCACAGTACTGTATATGCTTAGTACCTTTATTTAATAAGAAGAACGTTTGTTTTAGTTTATTAAATGATAGGGAAAAACTACATGCAGACTTAATTTTAATGTTTTTAATGTCCTTAGGTCCATGAGTACCTCAGAAGTAAGCTGTGTTCCCTCTATGAGAACGACTGCATCTTTGATAAGTTTGAGTGCTGCTGGAGCCAAGATGACAGGTATGATTCAGTTTGCCGAAAAGACACTGACTTTAAAAAAGTGGGTCACACTTAGTGAAAGTGACTATTTGTCATTGTGAACACACTCAATCACACACAAAGTGCACCACAACAAAATGCAAACCCATCACATGTGCTCACATGGGGTAGTGGGCAGTATCTCAATGTACAGCTTGTAGAACAAGTTGCTGTCCCCTCAAAACAACTCGCATAGCTATTAATGTCTAAACTGCTGGCAACAAAAATGAGTGCACCCCTAAGTGAAAATGTCCAAATTGTGCCCAAAGTGTCAGTATTTTGTGTGGCCCTCATTATTTTCTAGCACTGCCTTAACTCTCTTGGGCATTTAGTTCACTAGCACTTCACAGGTTGCCACTGGAATCCTCTTCCACTACTCCATGACATCAGAGAGCTGGCAGATGTTCTAGACCTTGAGCTTTACCACCTTCTGCTTGAGGATGCCCTTCAGTAATGTGTAGGTCTGGAGACTTAGTTGGCCAGTCCAGCACCTTTACCCTCAGTTTTTTTTAGCAAGGCAATGGTCATCTTGGAGGTGTGTTTGGGGTCATTATCATGTTGAAATGTGCTTCACTATGTCAGAGTACATTGGCATTTATGGTTCCCACAATGAACTGTAGCTCTCCAGTGCTGGCAGCTCTCACACAGACCCAAACCATGACACTACCACCATCATGCTTGACTGTAGGCAAGACACACTTGTGTTTGTTCTCCTGACCTGGTTGCTGCCACAGACGCTTGACACCTGAACCAAATACGTTTTTTTGGTCTCATCAGACCACAGGATATGGTTCCAGTAATCCATCTCCTTAGTCTACTTGTCTTCATCAAACTATTTGCAGGCTTTCTTGTGCATCATCTTTAGCAGAGGCTTCTTTCTGGGATGACCGCTATGCAGACCAAGGCTATGCAGGCTGAGCATGTGCACTTCACTTCTTAGGTCGACAGGCGAGGCCTGTTCTGAGAGGAACCTGTCCTGTTAAACCGCTGTATGGCCTTGGCCACTGTGCTGCAGTTTAGTTTCAGGGTGTTGGCAATTTTCTTATAGCCTAGGTCATCTTTAGCAACAATTATTTTATTCAGATCCTCTGAGAGTTCTTTGCCAAGAGGTGCCTTGTTGAACTTCCTGAGACCTTGTAACACTAACGAGTCACATGACACCAGGGAGCAAAATTGGCCAATTGCGTACAATTTGGACATTTTCACACACGGGTGCACTTAATTTGCTGCCAGTGGTTTAGACATGGCTGTGTGTTTAGTTATTTTGAGGGGACAGCAAATTTACTCTGATCTACAAGCTGTACACTGACTACATTGTTTCAAAGTGTCACATCTTCAGTGTTGTCCCTTGAAAAGATACAATAAAATATTTACAAAAATGTGAGGGGCTTTTTTTCAGCAGTGTAGTGGGGGCAGTATCTTCGTGGTGCCTGGGCTGGGGCATTCTGATGCCAGGGGCAAGGTCCTAACCAATAGGCCACTACTGCCCAAAAATCTTTTTATTTTTTTATTTTTATTATTTCTGCAGTCAGGAAGCTCGGGTGAATTAGAGCAAATATGAACTTATGAAACATGCAGCAAAAAGTACTGTAATTTAAAAGCCTTAATTGTGATTCCTAACTGAAGCCCTCGCCCTACACTGCAGCCGTGTATGGTTTAATGCTTTTTCTTTTCAGTTCTGGTTTTAGGGTTTTTCACTAGTGAATAAAAAATTTATTCATATTATACAAATCATATCACATCATATGTAAAGGTTTGTGCACCCCAGCCACATTACATGTCAGCCAAATACGCTGGAGGAGGAAGACATAAAACAAAGTTTGAATTTAACAAACTCTGATACGACTGGTCCTGACTATCATTTTACACCTCTAGTAAAATGTATCTTCGAGCAAATGCATGTGCTTGGCAATTAGGGGAGTGGTGGTGATGTAGTTTAGTCTGAAACTGAAGCCAGTACCTATGTGATAAGAGAAGTCAGCCTTGTCTGACTGGTTACTATTGTTTGTGCCATTGGACAAGACATTTTATCCCCCACTGACCGACTGGCACTGTCAGCTATTGATCAGCTCAATAGTTTCTAGGCTTGGCATGGGTAGGAGGCAGAATTTCCCCACTAAGCACAGAGCATCACATATTGTAAATGCATGAGAGATGCACCAAAAGAACAGCTCAATCAGAGTTTAAGTTTAGCCAGATCACATATTGACAGGAAGTTATACAGTAGTTTTATTCCCATTACATTTTGTGTTTTGGGAATGCATTCATCTATTTGTAGAAATACAATCAACTTTGACAAAAGAGTGTCAATAGCAGCCACACTACATGTTGCATTGGAAATCTAGCTGAAAAACATAACCCAAAGACAGAAAACATAAATTTATGTGTGCTAAAATATTATACAGCATTATCCAGGGTGTTCACTGACTCCCTAGCTATTATTAAAAGCTAAAATTAAAACGACTAAAAGCCAGGCCTTTTTTCTTCCTGAGAGCTTTGAGGAATGGCAGAACTGATCATGCCGAAACTAAGTAGAGTTAAGAAATTAGCAGAGAATCTGCTAAGATACTGTCCAGAGTGGTGCCTCCTACATCACATCAGAGCTTGTGCAGCGCCCCTTTATCAGAAAAGGAGCTTTTATCTATTACAGACAGAGTGATGCCCCTTCTGCCTATAGACAAACCTACATGCACACAAGCTTAGAAGTGAATGTGACCAAACATCTTCATAGCATCCATCACCGGTGGAACAGAATAAAAACAAGATGTTTCTTTTGGTTACAATGTCATTTATTTGGATATTGGAACAGTGTTGATTTGTTATCCTGGTTGGCTATATTCTAACTGTAGTATTACAGGGGAGGGGCATCGTTTTTTCAACTAGAGGTTTAGAGATAATGGTAAGAATACAGAAAGACAAATCAGAAACAGATGCAAGCAAGTTTGGACATTTACAGGAATATAAAAATGGCAAAAACATGAGTGGGACAAGTGCCCTTTACACCAGACTGTTGTGTAATTCACCCGTCTCAAACAACTCACTGTACTTTCAACTGCCTGTCTCAGTTTGAGACCATGTCTCTTTTCTCAATGTGGAGCATGACACTGATCGCACTGTAACAGTATTAATTACACCACCCTTGCTCTATAACCAGGTGTGCTAATGCCCCCTTCAGGTGTAATACTGTGGTAGCAGTGGCATGGATTTCAAATCAGATCTATTAGATATTGCTTGAGGTTGTTCAGCTTGTGCTATATGGCCAAAATATGACAATATTTTGTGTGTGTGTGTGTGTTATGCCCATTCACTCAATGATATTTGTGACGAAGGAACGGTTTTCAGCTGTGTGGAGGTCAGGGCTCTGTGCAGACCACTACAGCTCCTCTGCACCAATCTCTATACAACTATGTCTTTTCTGAATCTCACTTTGTGCACGAACAAATTGTTGAGATTTAAACAAAATCATTCAGAGGGTTTGTGAAATGGTTCACTGTGGAGAACCTTACTAACTCTGACAACCTTACAGTGGTGTTGATGGGGGAACCAAGGGTCAGTTTTCACAACACACAGCCAATATATTTACAGTCCAAATATTTTCTTGGCTATTATTTCTGTTTACAACATCCTGCATCTGCACACTACACATATTAAAAATACACATTTTAGCCCCAAAACTCACAATTACCATAATCTATTGAGGCAGTGATGGCCTAGTGGTTAGGACTTGGTCCCTGAGATCAGAAGGTTGATCAGTAACCACTGAGGTAACCCTTGAGCGAGGTATCGTCCCCATGTCACTGCTCCACGTGTGTGCATGTGATGGGTTAAATGCAGAGGACTTGCAAATTTAAAAAAAAAATAAAATAAAAATAAATAAATCTATGCAAATGTAATCTATACATATGGACGACTATTGGGAATCACAAATGATTGTCTGTACACCGGGCTACATGGATTCTTATTGGTGTAGAGTGGTGTGCTTGACTGGACAGGGAAATGAACCATCATCTGCTGCATAGAGGGCAGTAGTGTTGCACTGTGACTGGTATTAGACAACATATTCAAACGTTTCATCTAACTTTCAGTGAAGGAGCTTCTAGAGGCATTTTCTGCTTCCTCTGACCTCCACTGTGAACTGCTGAATCTGCCACAAACCATTTCAAATTAAACTACTCTGAAAGACTTTGACCTTTGCAGAACATTTCTAGAATGTTCCATAGAAGAACGGTCTGATTTTGGGTTTCTCATCCTATTCTCTCCTTCTCTGCCACAAGCGAGGTGATGACAGGCTCCTACAACAACTTCTTTCGCATGTTTGGTCGGGATGGCCAGCCTGGGTTGACCCTGGAAGCCTCATGGGAAAGCAGCTCACCCCGCTGCCCACTGAGGCCCTGGAAAGTGTGCGCAGGGAGCAGACGCAAGGACGACGAGATTGGGGTGGAGTGTCTGGACTTCAACAGGAAGATTCTCCACACAAGCTGGCACCCTCAAGATGGCATAATTGCAATGGCAACCGTTAACAACCTTTATATATTCCAAGAGAAGCTGAACTAGGACTTTTGTGGCTTTGTCTCTAGTTCTGGCTCCAGGGGTTTGGCCTAAGTAGTTACCATCAAATTTCCATGGCCATCAGGAGCTAGGATGGTTTACACATTTTGCAGTCAACTCACTGTCTTACCATTTACACACTGTAGCACCTTGGAGAAAATGCTTGCTTTACAAGAAAACCCTTTATGTGCATTTGGTTGTGATGATTTAAATGGCTATAGTTGCTTAATTTGTTTGTTAGCTTGTTTTTCTTTAGTTTTTGATATACCCCATCCAAAGACTATTCTGCACTTAAAAAACAAAGTTAAAGTGCCATGATATAATTGTTTTTTTTATCTTATAAACACTCACTTCTATGGATTTCCTTTCAAATCTCTAACAAATCTCATGGACTTCACTCATTATGTAGTTTTTATTAACTAAATGTAAAGCCACTTCATACAAACACAGAGAACTGGTTAAACAAAAATCCAAATTTGTAGCGTAATTTCCCTGAACCTAGTGTCTTTTTGTACTTATTTTCTTAGCTCTTCACTGTTTAGCTCAGGCAGCCTTAAATAGCAGGGAGAAACCCTTCCTCAGGCTCAGAGTAGTACTCAGCACAAGTCTATAAATGCAGTTATCATTGTGTGGCCCCAAAGTGGCCTTTTCTTTTTTCCCCCTTTTGTGCTCATAATGCTGATATGTCTTTACTTGGAACTAACAGTGGCATTAAGTTATAGAATACTGTACAATTTTGTGACTGACATCAGTCTGTGTTTTATATTGTTTTTAAAGGGACGGAACAGCAAAATGTTTCTTCCAGGCCTTGTGTGTGTACAATTGTACATGTCTTGCAATTTCCTGTTATTTGGGTGTATTGTGAATAATTTTATTTGCAGCTTTTTGCTTTTTAAAATGGTGGTTCCTATAAAGGTAGAGGGAGAAAGACAGTTATTTTTTTATGAACTAACACATTTGAAATGACTTTCTCAGGGTGTTTCAGTGTACTCGTATTACTGTCAGAACTGTTGTTTCCAGGGTTTCTGTGGGTTGTAAGCGAAACCTGTGGAAGTGAACAGACTGAAATGGTCAAAAATGAAGTTGGCTATATATATATTTATATAGTCCCATATATTTATATATGGGGCTACTAGGCCTCTATAGTACGTGTCCCAGGTCACCCTCTTAGTTGTGAAACCCTAGTGTGAAATAAAGGTTACTTAAATTTTTTTTCAAAATATTGTTTTCATATTCCAGATAGCTGCTTACATACACCCTGCTCAGTAACAATATTATTATTCAAGATTCAATTACATTTGCTCCCTTTTTAAGGAAGAACAATAAATAGGACATCCAACATGGTTTCTGTGCTATTTTAGCCGCATTGTGACTAACAGGGTGATTTAATGTGAAAGCTTTGAATTAGTCCGAATTCTAAAAGCTGGCCTTGCCCTTCATTAATTAAAAAATAAAAACATATTTGTGAGGTTAAATGTAGTGTAGATTTATCAACACTAGTATGCATACCAATGGAAATGTCCCGCAAGAACGAGAATGTGAAGAGGGTTGTAACTTTATTGTAACTGTAAGTATAGCTGTATATTCATGGAGTGTCACTAACCTCAAGCGTCCTTTCTGACTGGAATATTGCTCTTTACACCATTTTTGTCCTTCATAGAGATCCAATATCCTTAGGGTGTTGAAAAGCAGTGACTTTCCGTTGTTGTGGGGAAAGGTGTCTGATCCTGTTTTATTGGGTGATAATCATGCATTTGTCATTAATGCATTAACACAGAAAAACATGTCCACTTTGTTACTGAGGTTTAAGAGGAATTCTACTGATTTACCTAAATGCATAATTAAACAGTTATGATGTAAAAAAAAAAAAAAAAAAAGCCATTTGTGATGTTTTTCTGTGAAATGTTCTGCTCTAAAGAAAGGATGAGAATTGGCCATAGTGGGAACCAGACATGTGAAGAGTATCTGCTTTTGTCAACTGCCTCTAGTCCTCTGCATCTTCCTCTCTTGCCACATCCATAAACCTGTTCTTCGGCCTTCCTCTTTTCTGCCGCCTCCATCCTTAACATCCTATTCCCAGTATATGCAGCCTCTCTCGTCTACACAAACCAAATGAAATCTCCCTTCTGTCTCCAAACCTGAGCTGTTTCTCTGATATTCTCATCTCTAATCCTGTCCATCCAATGCAAAATTCAGCATCAATAACTCTGCACCTCCAGCTCTGCTGTCTGCCTTTCCGTCAGTGCCACCATCTCCAACTCGTATAACATAGCTGGTCCTTTCACTCTCGCTGTCACATCACTCCTGCTACTCCTCTCCACCCACTCCACCCTGCCTTCACTTCTCTTCCTCAATCCCTGCTACTCTGGACATCTGAAGAGTATAATGCCTGTAAATACAACCTCACATTTTATTCCTGACACGTTTTGAATAGTTTGGATAAGGTTTTGTACAAAAACATTTTAATCCATGAATGGTTGATGAGGCAACGAAAACATTTTCCACCCAGACATTCAGTTCACAAGTACATTCACTGGTTGGTCTGGATAGTAAAATAGCTGTATTTGTGCTGTATGCATATTAATCCTTGGTTATGTTTACCACCACTATAAAGAAATATAAAGTATTTTTCTGCAATAGTTAATTTTTCATCAGACCCACTCTAGTAAATCTCTAGTTGAATATTATGGATAAAATTTGACAACATTTGTGTGACTGGTCTCTGGATCGATTCCCTGAAAAACTATTACTATTTTTAAACTAATGCCAGTCTGAGAACCTTGACCTTGACCTGAACCAGCCAACAGGCTGACATACTCTTGAGCAAGGTACTCATCCCCCAACTGCTGACCGGTTTTTAACAATTCACACATGATTAAAGTGCACATCCCAGACTTTAAAGTTATTTGCATGCATTTTAGTTTCACCATGTAGAAATTACAAAATTTTTATGTTATATAGCCCCCCTCATTTCTAAGTAATGGATAAAATAATGGATAAAATAGTTTTCTTTTGGGGCTATTTTCAGTTGCAATAACCTGCATGCATTTAAACATATATTGTTTAACTAAACAAAAATAGTTTTAAAAGAGCCAAAAGGTTAACTTACTGTCTCAGGCATTAGACAGTGTATTTCCAGCAAAATCCAAAAATAAACTTAGCAAATCATAAGTGAGTTGAATTAGCAAGAAATTAATTAAACAGTGCTGGATAGCCTGGACGCTTGGTTCCTATTACCACCAGTGTAAACTGTCTGGATACTTTAAGTTACTAAAATTACATTTAGTGTAGAGTTACATTGAGTTACATGACTTTGTTTACATCTTAATAATCTTCACTATGCCTTTTTACAAAAAAAAAAAAAAAAAAAAGGAAAATCAATTGTATGGAATAAAACTGGCTCAGTGTCACTGCGAATCAATGAGTCATTGAGGCGGGCGCTCCAGTCTCTCAGTCGTGCAGCCCGAAGGAGTCGATTCGGCAAACTGAATCAAACGTCCTCGCGCCACTGATGACGTCGCAGTTCAGGTGGGGCCACGAAGGAGGCAGCGCGTGCAGGACGGCGCGCGAGTAACTGGAGAGGCAACATGTCCGCCACAGCCGCCTCGCAGCAGAACAACAACGAGGAGCCAGGGCTAAACGGTAAGAATATTTTTAGACCATTTTTGCAGATTTCACGGAGAATTCGTGTACGTGTTGATGCTTATTTCTGTTTTGCTACCTTTCTCTCGGTGGCTGAAACGATGTTATGCAAGCCTTTTGTTTCTCTTCGGGCAGTAGTTGGAATTTCCTCCTCGCGCAGTCAGGGCGGGGTCGAGGCGGGAATAGCTGGAACGCGTCATTTAAGAGCACCAATAGAAATGCTACCCGATATGCTTTGGGCGGGAACGTGAAAAGATTTACGAGATTTAGACCAATCGTTGGTCAGATAGTGTAATAGAGGTTTTGTTGGAGGCGGGGCTTACATGATACAAAACAAAGCAAAAGGGGGTCGAGGAAAAATGGAGACGGGGGCGGGGAATTGTAAATAACAAGGCAAATATAGCCATTTCCTAAAATTGTATGAATTGCTTTTCATTTTTATGAAATTGCTGTACGTGTTTTTTAGGGTCAGTTGATCTCACCAACCTATTCTTATTGTTTACCTAAACATGTATTTTAGATGCTAATTGCATTGGCTGAGCTCAGATAAAGGCTTGTTTTTCATCTTAGTTTGAATCTTGTCCCAAAAAAGACATAATGGCGTTTCGTCTCTGAAGGAGTGTGTAAATGTATTTTTTTAATGCATTACACATCAACTTGCTATGGTTTCTAGCATATTTGGCACCCACCTGCAGTATAAATGCAATAACAAATAAATAATATCATTATGTAACAGCTGTGACGTGGCCTTTTAATAATTGTCTTCCATTCAGACTGTTTAACCCAGTTCTGTCCTATTTCCCTAGATCGTACCTGTGTTCTATTTGTGTTATGGTTGGCTGGTTCAGCTTCAATACTTTGGGTATACAGAGGAATACTGAGAGAGCATTTAAAGCTACCAGAAGAAATTCTCATCATATGCAGTTTAAGCATATGCAAGTCTGGCTGTTGTTTTTAATGTTGCACCATAAGAGCTTTTAAATAAAACCAGACAATTTGATGCATATAACAGTGACAGTTATTAGGCAATGTCAGTAAGTCAGGGCACATCTTTATTTCCTGTAAATTTTTGGCAACTTGTGATGTGAACTATGAAGCAGCACGTCCTTGAGAACATGCTTCAGTTATATAGAGTGCCATATTGTATCATCTGTGAAATACTGGTATTATTCCTTTCAATGATCTGAATGTGCATGTTATTTAATTTTTTACACTTTGGCAAAATAAAAGTACTTTTACAACTCCCAGGTTAGGTTATGAATCCTGGGAGTAAAACTTTCTCTGGAATGTTCTCTGTTCTATTTTGTATTGTCACAAACTGTTCAGTTTAGCATAGTCTAGTTGGTAATTGATGATCAAAATTATGTTTTACTGTATTGGATCAATATATATGTAATGTTGATTTACATATTGTCATTGATTTTACTCCACACAACTTTTGTTATGTGTGTAGTTTTGTACTTGCATGTTTTGTGTTATATAGTGTATTTAATGTAACTTTTTCACCTCTAAATTCTGCTATTGGTGACAAAAACTATGTATTTATCCATCCATCCATTGCAATAATACAGGGAGATATAGTGATCTATATTACCCATTCCTACTGTACAGTACCAGAAAGAACCATTCAAGTGTTACTGTGTCTTTCTGCTAAATAAATCCAGTAACAAAACTGTGGTGAAGATAAATAGACAGCACAATAAAACTTGAGTTTATTATAGGATTTGTTATAGACCCCTTGTCTGATGTTAAAGTTGTAAATGACATTGAATTGGGCCTAAATGTTTATATGTAGCTCACTTTGAGTGTGTGTCCACTCTGCGTTAATGGCAAAGAACACGTCCACACTTGTGTCTGGCTTGAGCTTAAAGTCATTAGCTCTGGCTTTGTTTACACAGGCTGCATATGGCCTGCAAAAGAAATCTCTTGTATTAAGATGGGAGAGCCTGTCTCTGTTTTCTTTGATGACTGTTGCCCATGTTTATGGGAGAAATCCAAGTTCTTCTGACCTTTCTTTTTTGACATCAGAGAGTGGATTTGTAAAGCTGACATTGTCACCATGCTTCCTGGCCCAAACTGGGTGTTGAGACACACTGTAGGAGACTTAGCAACCATCGCAGCATAGACAGACAGAACTGGGTTACAAAGGCAGTGGGGGATGTATTAGAGACAGAAAAAGAGAGCAATTTGATTTACCTCAGCACAGCACGCCAGAGATTACATAATCCTCCCCTCCCCTCTCTGGTCCTGCAGCGGATTTCATTAAAGCTGGTCTGGAAGACAGGCAGCAGCACTGTTGCAACCAGCAGTGAAAGAAGCCACCAAACAGGCTGTTGTATAACTGAGCCTGCATGGCTTGAATTTAGTGCTGGGTAATGTGATTGTTTTTGTCATTATGATGAATTACAATCACAGTATGTCTCAATAAGCTTGTAACAATTCGATTCTAGTTAATAATTCAATATTTTTTTACCTTAACATTTGCAACAATGTAATTTTGTTTGATACCGGAGTGAGTATGAAAAATGATGCAATTTCACACAATCTGTTACATTTCCATTAACTCACACATGTATACAGATTATAATCTGACCATTTAAGGTCAAATACAGTGATGTAGTCATAAGCATCAGCTTCTCAGAAAGAAAGCAAAAAACATTGGCCACAGAAAAATGAAGTGAAATAAATTGTAGAATGAACACATCATATTTAATGGGTCACGTTTTTTGTTTTAAAAAGCTCCATCCACACAAACATGTAAGTCAATGTAAAACACTCAGTTTTGCTCAACCTCGCCATTCTTGTGGACGCACCAGCAAGTTGTTCCACCAACCACTGTTCTGACCAGGTCTCGTCCAAATCGGCGGCATGGCCGAGTGCATGGCGGGCGCTCGTGTGTGACCGTGTCGGTGTTGAATTTAGTAACAACATCCGAAGCTCAGTCTGATGCCTGTGTTCTTCATAATGGCGGGAAAGTAACTGTGTGTATCTAAGCAGGTAAAAAGTGCTAATAGCAAAGTTACAAGCAACAGAACTTTCTCTGTGTCGTACCTTGTGCATGTAAACAAACACACATACAGTTTTTTGGTAATGGCAGTTTTGAATAAGAAACACCCCCTATGGTGAAGTGTGCAATACAGCAGTGCATAGAAACATGTAGGACATTGAAAAGGTATTTCCATCCAAATTCAAGGTGTAAATATGACAGAATTTTTTATTTTTGAAATCACCAAACAGTCGACAGCTGGACAAGATGTCTGTAGACGGTGCAAAAGCAAAGTCAAATACTGCAGCAATACCACTAACTTCCATCTTCCTCTGACCAAACACCATACAGAGTCGCTAATCTTGGCTAAAAGTATTAGACAACTCGTGTCATCTCAACAAATTATGAAAGACAGGTTCAAGGCAAAATATTTTTCTACAATATAACGTTAAATTTGTGTCAAATGTTGCGCACAAAAATGCTCATGAGTGAATTATATATTTTTGCTCACACGTAGCGTATTTGAATGATTATTTTAATAAACACAGAGGCTACTACTGGAATATATACAGTACATATTTTTTTTAGCTGTTTGATACGTTTGAACCAAAAAATTCTAGAAGTGCTTTATTGAAATAATAGTTCAGTGACAAAAATCAAATGTACACAATTAAGCACTTAAAAGGCATTGGGGAAATCCCTGTGTCTCCAGTGTGTATCTTTTGAAACAAAATGTAGTCTTGACTGGTCATCTGAAGATTTTTTACCATATTATTAATTTTTGATCATCATTTAATTATGCAGTCTTTGTAATGGAACAAGTGGTCAGTCTGTGCTCAATATGATCAGAAAAGCAATTATTGAGATAATATGCATCATAATATACATTGTTGACATCTAGTTGCACTGTGTAATTTGTAGGGAGGTAATTTCAGTATATGATTATTTTGTTGTGCAGCATTGCTATAATTCTCTGACAGTCAGAATGAAGAAAGATGAGGGACAGTTAAAGAGCTGGACAGCAACAGCATCAGGGCTTGGTTCACTGGTCCTTTGTTAGGCAAGTGGGCGGAGTGTATCCCTGAGGTTTTTATTGTTTTAATGCAGGATGACAACTGATGCCTCTCTGATAAAAAGCCAGTGGAATGCTGGACCCATAGCAACTGGTCTGGCTATGGGCAAACACAAAAAGGCTCTGTAGTGTTGCTGATTGTGAGAGGGAAAAATGAAATGGGGTGAGATGAAGGACATTGTCTTATCTACAGGATCGTATTCAGATCAGTGGGAATGTTGGTTCATTGGTTACTGGAAATTCGCCAACTCTTCATTGGTCACTATTGGTTCCAAAATGGCAGAGAGAAGCACTGGCCTGTCATGCAGATGCCAAATCCTTTTAGTTTCTGGTCCAATCCTCATCAGCCTGATGATGTGGGGCTTCACTGTTGGGTTCTAGACATTCTTACTGACCCCTTAAAAGGATTTTGCCTAGTACACATCTCAGAACACATGAAATACCACAAAATAAGTTTGCACCAATGTTTTGTATAAAACCTTGCACTACATCGCATGTGGATCTGTTGGTGTATGAAATGCTCCTGCCCAAAGACAGTGTTGCTTAGCAACCGCAAGGGTCAGACAGTACCCAGACACGTCTCGTGTTTATGCTAAAGCCATCAGCAGCGCCAACCTGTCGTGAGTTGTGAACCGTGTCTCCGACACTCAAAGGTTTGTCATATTAATGTCATATCGATATGGGACGTATGAGTCGATGGCAATGTTAGGGGTGTAAATCACGATTCTATTCTTTGCCAATTATTTTAGCCAACAATACGATCATTTGGTTTGATACTGTTGGTCTGTGATCAGTATAAAGCATGAAATTTCACACAATCTGCTACATTTTCATAAACCAAACATTGAACTACTATGCAGCAATGTAGTTATAAGCAAAATCAACTTCTCAGGAAAAAAACATTGCCCACAGTAAAATTAAGTAAGATTAATTGTGGAATGAACACACATTGATTTTCATAAGTCCCATTGGTGCATTGGATCATGCCCTGTTTTGGTCAATGCTACAGATTCTTGTTACAATATCCTACCAATATCCATTTTTTTTTCAAATGCCAATACCAAAAATATTCTTAATACAGAAATTGACAGAAATTAACTTGAATATAACG
Source organism: Lepidarchus adonis (assembly GCA_037576955.1). Classification (NCBI taxonomy): domain Eukaryota; kingdom Metazoa; phylum Chordata; class Actinopteri; order Characiformes; family Lepidarchidae; genus Lepidarchus; species Lepidarchus adonis. The sequence goes on along the minus strand of JBBIGC010000018.1, from coordinate 8,389,282 downwards.
TAAATTTATTTCTGTTAGAGTAAAATTTGAAAAAAAGTATTTTATTGTAGTGTTCCAGCATTAAATGCATTTTCAAATATCAGTCTGAAATATTGGTCAAATGTTACAAATTTGTTTGATGCCAAATATTTGATTCAATATGAATTTTTCTGTGTGTCTAGTAAATGTATCTTGATTTAAGATTTTTTTTTTAAATATTTGCTCTGAAAACAGGACAAAAGTACTACGTTCGAAAAGCATTTTTTGCAGTGTAAATGCTGTACTTTGTCCAATATAGGTTATTGTTGACAAATATATTTGTGTATGTGTTGTACTTTTTAATTTAATTTTAAAGTTCATCTTAAGCTGTGTTTAAATGTGTATAATTGAACTATATTATTATAAAAGCTCAAGGAGGCACTTTCCAAAGATGTTTTTGAATAAAGGGTTAGAAATGAATGCTTTTCTTTTTTTGTTTTTTTTATCTGATTCATCGATTAATCGAAAAAAATAATCGACAGATTAATCAACTATTAAAATAATCGTTAGTTGCAGCCCTAGACTCATATACATTTGTTCTACCTTTATTTACAGTCAAAAACTGGTCTAAATTGACCACTCCCAACTCTGCATGCTCTGCATGATTTAGTATTTTCCTTGCCCCATCTCACCCACCAATCCACATGAACTCTTATTCAACACCAACAGTGGATAAAACATAAACATCTCAGCAAAAACAGAGGAAAAACAGCTCAAAGTGAATTAGCAGAGCAGAGTCTCCTTCTCTCTTCCTGTCCCAGGCTCACACCCACTGCAAATGCTCATCAGGTGGTGCTCGCATATTACCTTAAAGCATTTAGTAGGTGTTCAACTGCATCCTACTACCATATATGACAGTAATATACACACCTAACAAAACAGCGACATAACCACAAATGTTTGTAGGTCGAGTATGGAATAAGTCGAGGACCCCCTGTATCATTTTGATGTAGCTACCACATTTCTCTAATAAAGGCCTTACTCACAACACAGCTGATCATTAACAAGCCTTTCTTGAGCAGGAAAAACACTTAAATTTACAGGTCACTTGGGCCTTCAGGACCGAGCTTGGAAACCACTACTATATCTGCAATTCAATATATCTGCTATACATGCAATTCATCTGACAGTATTCATACTGTACTCTGTGCCATTAATTATTACTATAAATATGTGTTTATGCTTCCTAGTCCTGCCTTATCTCCAGTACCTTGTAACACAGAGGCATGTTAAAATGTCTTTCTCAGGCTCCTGGGTGGAGTTGGAGTTGAATGGGAACACAGGGCCTGTGTCCCAGCAGCAGACCCCCAGCCTGGCTTCATCTGCAGGCAATGGAAATGAAGGAGAGTCCTCAGCTCCTCTGCCGGCTGTGCAGGAAGTGGAGGAGGAGAGCCTGACTGGAGGGCTTGAGCATGTTCCCTCATCATCTTCTATCCATAATGGAGACATGGAGAAAATCCTGTTGGATGCTCAACACGAGTCCAGCCCAAGCAGCTCTTCCTGTAACAGGTGAGAGCACTGATGAAAAAACTCAAATGTAGGTGCTTAGGGACATTTTCCCTGCAGGAGTATTGGACTTCGGAGCATGTGAGTCAGATCTGCTAATCGTTTTTGATGACAGATGTTTAGACGATTACTGCAAAAGTCATGAAGTAGCCCATTTGAAGGAGAAAAAAGCTGTTAGAGTGGGAAATCAGACCGATCACTTGTGGACAATCTCCTTTTTGCCCACGAAGCCACTGCCAGTGCAAAAAGAAAGTTTAGTTGTTTCAGGTTTGAAGTAAACCTTGCCAGTGGATGCATTAATCTCACTGTCCGTGCCCCAGAAAGCCCTGTCACTGCCAGTGAGGTTTTGAAGGATTTTGATGGGTCATAGAAGCTTTTAGGAAATGCTTGGGTTTTTGTGAGATTATTTAGATTACATAAAGTAGCACTAACCAAGAATCCTTTCAGATTTCTTTGCTGTAAATGAGCAGAGGGCATAATTTATTCATTTGAGTGTCATTTTCCCATTTTACTTAAAGACTAAACATTAAATTAGTCTTGTACTAGCATAGCAGAATTAGTTTTTTAAACACTCTTGGCCACAACACTTGTCTGATGCTTAATATTCTGTCAAACTTCTGAGAAGAATTGCAAACATGCTGAATTGGCTGGTTTGGAGGCTATGGGGGTAATGAGAGAATCTAAAGAAATGACTCCATCTTTGGAAACTGGATGGAAGAACACTGTTTGAGACAAATAATTCTCTTTGTATCATTTTAGTCCTCCTCGACCCCACAGTCCTGAGCATGATGAGGGTCTGATCACCTTTGATGTGGAGATGCCCAGTGAGAGAGATTGTCAGGTAAGAGCATTAGGCTACATTGCACTGTTAGAAATTATTATTGATAATTAATTGCCATATGAAAATTTGTTATTAACAGATATATTTTTTGTTTATGGTCTTTCCCAACCATAATGCATGCAGATCATAATATGTATTTTGTTATTTAAGCATATATAGATTAAAGAGTAAACACACTCAATCACACACTACTGTGAAATTTTGACTTTTGCATTTAACCCATCACACTTGCACATGGAGCAGTGTAATGGGGACGGTACCTTGCTCAAAGGACTTTAACCTGTGACCTTCTGATCTCAGGGGCAATATCATAACCACTAGGCCACCGCTGCTGAATTTGATACTTGTTTATGGTTTTTCCCCAACCATAATGCACCCAGTTCATGGTCTATTTGTGTAATTTAAGCATATGGCACTATGTAGCTTGTGAAAAGTTTCATATATGTACTTTTATATTCCATGTAGTTGTCACTTTTGGAATATTTCAGACTCGTCTTTAACACACACATTCTTCTCATTTCTTTGCAGTCAGAGGACGACAGCCAGGAGAAGGACAGAGAGGATGACATCCTCATGAATAAAGGCGAGAGCTGGGTTGCAGACTGGTCCAGTCGACCTGAAAATATACCTCCCAAGTGAGTGGCCTTGCCTTGAATGTGAGGTGCAAATTCATAACTCTAAACTATTCTGTACAGGAATATGCCCTACTTGTCCTGCTTTTTCTTTTTTGTCCACAGTGGGGCAATGTATAGGGCAAAACACTGAATTATGATTGTTTGACTGTTGCAATATACAGGGGTTTGTCAGCGAGCAGCTACTGGAGGGGGCAGGGCAGGAGAGTGCCAGTAGGTTTGGCGACTCGTCTTGCCCGTCTGCTTACCTTTCCATAAGCTGTAGTGTTATTTGCATATGTTGTCATGACATCTCATTTTATATTACAACTTGATTCGCTGCCTGTTAATTTGCAGCATTTTCTAACAAGAAGAGACACACAGCCAGGCAGCTAGTCAGCTAATTGTAGTTCTAACTAGTGTTATAAGGATTTATTTATTTTCACAACTAAATAAAAACAGTTTATCAGTGTTTGCAGGCATTATCTTGCTCTAGTGTGCATTAGTGATTAATTTAGTATGTTATGGTGTGACACAATAAAGCCTGATTTTAGTTACACATAACTAGTATTACTTACATATTATTAATATTATTATGATTATTTAATTTCATTTATATGTGTCTTTCAAAACACTTAAGGACATTTTACAACACCTTATAAGTCAAATTAAATTAAATTACTACATTAATCTGCATAAAACTGTAAAACTGAACTGATGCAGTCGCAGTTCAAAATTAGAGATAGTAGGCGAGTTTGAAAAGATGGGTCTTAAGACTAATTTTGAAAGTGGGATGTGAAGAAATGGTAGTAACCTGAAGAAAAGCGTTTTTCTTGCTTATTTCTTCTAATACATAACTGATACGAAGTAGTATAGATTACCATAATAATACTTATAATAATAAAGCTATCTGTAGAATTGTAGGGATTGTAGAATTGTGAGAAACCAATTAAGATATTGATGAAAGTATGTTATAGTATTTCAGCATCTGAGATTATTCAAGCTTAACACCATTATGGCTTTTCTTAGAGGGGTCATTTGTCTATTGTGTAGTCTCGGTATTGCAAAGGTCTGTACTGTGTAGATGATTACCTATTACCTCAAATATTTGTTGCAGCCCTAGTGCACAGTGCTATGTTGTGTGCAACACAAAGTCTTTATTTCGCGTGCTCTGTTTTTCTCAGGGAGTTCCAGTTCCGACACCCAAAGCGTTCAGGTTCGGTCTCCCTGAGCATGAGAAAGACTGGCGTCATGAAGAAAGGAGGGGTCTTCTCAGCTGAGTTCCTCAAAGTGTTCATCCCCTCTCTGCTGCTCTCTCACATTCTTGCCCTGGGACTGGGGTGAGTGTCAACACAAGTTAGAATGCTGCCTGTTTAATGTGACCTTGAACAGGAGTGAAATCAATTGGAGCAAACATAAAGAGCAAACATGAGGGATTACCAAGAAAGACAGAAGCTTAGCTGTGGAGATCTACACTTGAGTAGCAAAAGAAAAGATGAACACGCACAACAAAATAAACAGAAATTACCTTCCGAAATCATTCACTGATCCGTTTGGTTGGTGTCTTGGAATAAATGACTTCCATCACAATAAAAATGTTCTATCATAGGATAAATAATAGAATAAATTTATCTTCATCTAAGGAGATCAATTGACCCAAACTATGCCAGTAAAATGCCCCTCACAGTAAAACTGAGCCCCTTCTCTTTAAGGGTGAAGGTTACAGGCTTCCTCTTGATGGACGCTGCACATACACATTTGGTAAATGGTCGTGATCATTTTTAGCCACTGCTTTGTTAAAACATTGGACAGTTGATAATTTGATAATTGACCCTTAGATAATTTCTTCTTGTTGTCTTGATCTAAACTGCTCAAGATTTTAGACATTCCACAGAGCATTGAAGAATGTTAATTGCTTAATTGTATCATGCAGTTCACCTGAAACATTTTAAGATGTTTCTCCACTAATTTTTTCAGGTTTTCCTTTCATTTGTCCTTTTAAGATTTATTGATGGTTTAATCTAACAATGTGAAATATTCATGCACTTATGTACAGTGTTCTCTGTGTTTTCTAGGGTCTATATTGGGAAAAGGCTGACCACGCCTTCCACCAGTTCGTTTTAATCCCCAACTCATACCAGTGCCTGGAAGTTCCATCAGACGCAGTGGTGGCAAAGTTGTGTCCAAACATGTCTAACCTCTTTGTTAGTTACTCTCTCGCTCCTCTGCCTTGTTCTCTCCTCCCCACACACATTCTGTCACTATTCTTCCCACTCGCGTTTCTCGTGCTTATGACCTGGGAGAAGATCTATTCGTCTTGAAGATCTAGTCTTGTGTTGATGTTTTACTTTGCCTTCTACGCTGTGGGTAACTGATTTGTTTTAGGTGTTTCAACTAGATTTCTTGTTTTAAAATGAAATTAGTGATTAGTAACTGACCTTAATTCCTTTCCTTTACACTGGTATGCAAGGTGAACAGAATTAACATCTGTGGTTTAAAGAAAAAAACTACACCGCTACTACTACAACCACCAGCACATTAACCAAACTATCACTTTTAATCTTCACAGTGTGCTTTGTATCTACCATACAGATGTGGTAGTGTTGTTAGGTTTAGTGGGATTGTAAGTGGCTGGTTGCAGTTGCATTCAGAAGTAGCCTAGAGTATTCCGTATTTGGCTCATGTTTCGTTTTTTAAAGCGCCTTTAGACAAGGAGATTGTGTTCTGTGAGGCTAACCAGTTAAAACAGATGTGCAATTTTGCTGCAGATTCACTCCCAGCATTAAGTTTAGAATAATTCATAAAAGAATTCAGTTTTCATTTTACCCTAAATGAGGTGTTCTGGCCAAAACATGCTTGATGTTTGAAGTTTGCTTGTTTAGTTTTGGCAATGAAGCTGCAAAGGTAATAGAACTAAAAAGTCATGTGAGTCACTCAGTCTTTTTTGTGACTCATGTTTATTTTATTACAACAAACATGCCTTGGCTGTTTCACTACATTTAGGATGAGTTGCGAATTGTAAATTAGATTGTTTGGTTTTTAATACCGAGGTTTCCAGGCATTCCTAATTTAAATCACCTCTCGCCAAACTGCCCCTCAATGAATTTTTGTATTATTACTTCAGTACATTTAAAAATTTCTTTTTATTTATTAAAGGTAAGGTCACCTTAAACCTGAGAGACTGTTAAAAGAGCCCTTGACATAGACATTGTCAGCCAAGACATTTTGACTCCTTAGTAATAATGCTCTCTGCTTTTTTTGACATAGCATCGTGTTCATTCATGTTAGTTATGTTCTCAGAGAATAGTAGTGGAAATGTTTTCAATACATTTCCTCCTGGTAGCAGGGTGGCACTTACAATTTGGAAGTAAACCTTGTTTGCTAGGGAACAACCTTTTGTATTTTTGGGAAATATATTTTCGGTGTAGATGATGAGAGGTGGTTTTGTAATATAGAGATAAATACGGAGACTAACTGAAGATGTGGGATTTAATGGGGAACATTTTGAGGTGCATTTCTTCCCATTGGATACGCCTCTCGGGGTCGGTTAACAAGACCGAGGCAGCATAGTCCTGGTCTAGGTTTTTCCTGTGGAGAATCTGCATTCTGAATGCTGTGTAGTCCAGGACTAAGCTAAATCCTTATTCGGCTTTCGGAACCACAAAAATACATCAGAAATAGGCTGCAAATTTGAAGAGTCTGAGTCTGCCAATTGTGGCGAGTCATGTTCATCGTGGTATTAATGAAATATGTGCATGCTCTTCCTAATTCTATGATAGACTGCTCTGCAGGTGCTGTGTGCACTTTAATTTGCTGTGGATGCAAATCACACTGTCCTGGAATAGTGTCACTGAAACAACATACTATGCTTTTTTTAGTGCCAAATGGTCCCACTGTGATGCTTACATCTGTAAGACACAACCTCCGCACACGTTTACAGTACGTCTTACATATAAGGACCCTTGAGACAACATATTTGGGTTGGTTTAAGTCTCCTCATGCTTCTGTTGCTCACTCCATTTTGACATAATCCAACACAGAGGTTTTAGTTTTCTTGGTTGTGAAGGAGTGCAATCACGTTCTTATTTGGTGAAGCATTCTGTGATCATCAGTCATGCAACCATATACGTGATGTGTGGAACTGAATTTTTTTTTTCTTTTTGTTTTTTCATCAACATTCAAAGGTACCGTCAGTGATTCCTGATTTTATTTCAGTTTGATACCATTGTTTTCAGGACAAAGATCTGTAAGAAGGATCCTTTTATGGTTCCTAGCCATGGTTTCAAGCTACTATTCATGCTTGCATTGGTCTATATTACAGATGGCAATCTGTACATTTATTTTATGTTTTTAAAATCATGTATTGAATATTTGGTGGGTAATTTGTTGAAAAATTAAGGTATATGTCATTATTTTTTCCCTCTGATGCATGAACTGGATGGGTCCTGGCAGTTCAAAGCTATTACCTCAATAATTTTCCCTCAGAATCAGCCATGACAAACAAACAGACAATGGCTTATCACTACTCTACACTGCCATGATGTTCATCTGGTCCTAATGGGAGAGCAGGCTATAAGAAAGGCAGTCGTTGGTGAAAACTCCTTCAACTATTTACCCCTATTTTGACCCCCACTGCATGAATACAATGTTAAAAGCTTTGGAAGATGGAACTGTTCCCTAAAGAACTGTGAATGACAAAGAAAAGTTGTAGCTCAGCAAGATAAACTAGGCCTGCCCTGTCTTTAAAGGGTGGAATTACTATATTGTACATTATACGCACATTATGTTGTTTTCTCTCCTTTGTTTTGTGTTTTATTTTGTTTTTTGCCTTGAGCATGAATGGTGAATGGATTCTGTTCCGATTGGAGGGCGGGGCCCTCATGGTTGGCATCTCTTGGCTGTGTTTCTTTTGAAGTTGCAATAGTTATGGAAGTGATAAAGCAAAATCATTTAGTTTCTTTTATTTTTCACATATTGGAGAAAAAAAGACATTTACGATTCCAAATACAACCCAACATTCTGAACAACACCTGGTTTTGTCATTGTCATTCCATTCATATGTACTTTGTGTGGAGTTTGTCGGAGTGAAAGGCCAATGCTACAGCAATTCAACACAGTGCAATGTACTGACATCCAAACCAGAAACCTGAAATCCAAACCAGTGGCTTATCAAGTCCAGACTGGTAAATAGGTAAATTCAGTTTTTGCATTGGCATGTTCATAACTACAGGGATGGGGGCAATTGCATTGGGGCACATCATGCGGGGAAGCTATGATACTGATGCAATTGTATGGCCATAATATCCAGAAAGGATACTTCTATATTTCTACAACAAAATACATACTAGCTTCACATGCACATCCGATCTTCTCATCATACCGACTGTATTCAGACTCATTCTTCACAACAGATGATCGTTTTCCCCTATTAAATAGGTGTATATTTATGTCAACGTTAGACGTTAGTGGGCCTTGAAAACATCTTGTTTAAGACCGTAAGTAAAGAAGCAGATTATCTTTGTATCTATTGTTCACTGAAAGTGTTTATTGTATAGTGCGGCCTGTGCTGCTAATGTACAGTATAAATGATACAGTGGTTTCTGAGTTGAGTTCAATCTGATTAGAAGTCCTCATATCCCCATTCATAAAATTCAATGTTCCTCTATCCTGTCGCATCTCTCACCCACATTTGATTCAACCCACACAGGTAAGTTCATTAAACAGTGTAGGAGCTGTTCAGAGGTGGAGTGAGGGTCTTCTCTAAACAGTGCATGCATGAATGTGTGGTGAATGCGTGAATATTTTCCCTTAAGCGATACAAATGTCCTTCCCCGAGCACTGAGTGTGAATGCATGGCTTGGTCAGTGCCCTTTGACATTGAAGTGTTTTTGGAACTCTGTCCCCACAGAGGGGCAAGCATGTGTCCTAAAGTTTGGTGGTGGTCTCTCCTGTCCTGATGCATGGAAAGGGCACAGAGAACCCATGGCATGCATGGCAAAGGAAGAGCTTTCTTTTATGTACAGACTTTCAGAATGGAAAAAATGTGCCATTGGTGATGAATGAAGTGCTTTTGTAGAAGTGGAGATAAAGTCGACATTGTGCTTAAGTAGATTTTTCGGCGCTTAAACCTGATCAGAGATTTCATAATGGGCCTATGGGCCTTTCCATTTCACTGCAAACCAGATATGGGCACAAACTGTGACTGCAACTGAGACTGTCTGCTATTTGTGTTGCTTGTGTTTGGTCTTTCACCACGTTCCAGAGGATTATGTAGTCCATGGTTTGAGTAATATTTACTCTTTTCAAACTTTTTTTTTTCCCCTTTACTGCCAACATCTCTTCCCAATTTCCCTCAGTCTGCCTTAAATACTGCTGCTGGACTTTTCTGTTCTCAAACCGAGCCTTTTAATACAAACCTTTTGCCAAACCGGCTCCTGAAATCATGCTATTTTACCAAGTACAGCTGTAATTAGGGATTTTTTTGCAATTACATAGCCATCTTAAACAAATAACCCTGGAAAGTTCCAAAATTCCAGAAGTTCCTAGAAATGAATTTGTTATAAACTTTTAATAGTCTGTCCCCATTTTGCTGCAAAGTACTACTCTGAGAAGACTTTACCCTCAATATTGAAACATTGCTTTGCAGCTTTTTTGCATATGACCACATGAGTATTAGGCAGGTCAGGTACTAGCAACTCAACCCATAGTTACTGGTTGGAGTTTCATCACTCCAGAGAACTTTGTTCCAGCCCAATGCTGAGGGATGTTATACCCCTTGGCATGGTGACCTTAGTCTCAACATACAGCTACTCTGGAGTATTCCATTCTATTGACCAGTGCTTTCTTCTGGAGATTATATAAGCAATGTGTGAGCAATTATAAAATCTCCAGCAGCAACATGGCACCTTAAAGTACCAAAAGTCACCAAAAAAGGTCCGTCTGGATACTTTTGGGCATACATGTAATTGGCAACACAGAATATATGATCGTGCAGTTCATTACTGCCATTGATTTAGTTTGCTCATTTAAAATCCAGGGGTACAGTTTTATGTGAAGGTCTTTAAACTATTTTTTTCTCTAAAATCTTGCTTAAACAAGAACAGAGGGATCCGAACTTTCCATGACCAAAGCATTTTTAAGGCCGTCATTTGTAACGCGTGTACTGAACAAGTCACTACACCTGTATAAAGACTGTATTTTTTGTTTTGTTTGCATTAAAGATAATCAATATTGTGATATTTCTACCCGTCTCAGCATGCATATTGTGGGAAAAATTACCAAAAGGCAAGATTGTTAGAATACAGAAATCAATGGAATAGATGCAGATGTCCTAGGTAGATAGGAAGAGTCCAATAGCATGAATAGAGTCAGCAGGCAATAGTAGCAGAATACTGCTTTATATGAAATATGTATGACCCTTTTTTCAAAGGTGGAATGTTAAATCTTTCAGTGTTTTCATGTTGGGTCACAATGGAGAGCAGTCTGTAGTTTGAGATTGTACTGTCACCTTGGCCTTCTTTTCCTGTTGCAATGCTCAGTACATTGTGATAGACACTATCCTTTCATCTTAGAAACTGTAGACCTGCTTTTCTTCAACGTCAGATCCTAAAGTTTGTCCGATTCTGGGTTTTGTAGGCAGTGAATAATGTAGACATGCTCACTACTGCCTCCCTGTGGTGAGACAGAGTAAGAGATATATGCACAAACAGGATCCCTGGGTGTCTGTCAAAGCAAATTGGTAAATGAATCAGAATCATATTTCTGTACCATAACACACATATGCAGAACCTAATGAAACTGTCTGTATATGCAAATGACTGTTCCAGCAGTTAATTGGGGTTAAGGTTAGTTAATTAAGTAATGAATTAATTAGAATCTGTCTAATATTAAAAAAAAATTATTTTTTTTTACTTTTTTCATTTTCCCCAGCTGAGTAGGTCATCATCTGCTGTGGTTTAGTGCAAAAGCTACAAGGTTCTGATAATAAATCAGACAAACATTTTCTGGGTAAAATTTCCAGATGCCTGAAAGTGCCACGTTTCTGGAGACATGTCCTGTGGTCTGATGAAATTAAAATCAAACTGTTTGGCCTTAATGACCATCGTTACATTAGGAGGAAAATGAGGGAAGCCTTCAAGCCTGGAAACATCATCTCTACTGTGAAGTCTGGAGCGGCAGCATCATGTTGTGGGTGTTTTGCTGCAGGAGGGACGGGTGCACTTCACAAAATAAGTGCATCATGAAGAAAGAAGAGTATGTGGAAATATTGAAGCAGCTTCTCAAGACATCAGCCAGGAAGTTAAAGCTTGGGTGCAAATGGGTCTTCCAAGAGGACAATGACCCTAATCATACTGCAAAAATGTTTACAAAGTGACTTAAGGACAAAGCCAGTGATTTGGAGTGGCCATCACACAGCCCTGATCTCAGTCCCATAGAAAATGTGAAGCTGAAAAGACGTGTGAGAGCAAGGTGGCCTCCAAACCTGACTCAGTTACACCAGTTCTGTCAGGAGGAATGGGCCAGAATTCCAGTAAACTATTATGAGAAGCTTGTGGAAGGAAACCCAGAAAGTTTGAGTAAAGTCATACAGTTTAAAGGCAATGAGACCAAATACTAAACAAATGTATGTAAACTTCTGACTTCAACGAAAATAATAAAACATACTGTAAGAAATTCTCTCTCACATTATTCTCACATTTAGCAAATAGAAATGATTTTGGGGGGAAAAAAAGTTTTTTTTTTATACAGTGTACGTAAACTGTTGGTTTCAACTGTACATCCTCTTAACCTACTCACACCACATCCACCTTGTCATTATGGTGGCATAGGCATGTGGTTTAGGGCCCAATGTGACTTAATGTGACACCTCACCTGTACAGACAGCCAATCAGAACACTGTTTATTGGGATACCATTCAGGATATGACTGTCCTTTGTTCAAATTCCTGTTTTTCATGATGGTCATTGTCACAAAAACTCAGATACACAGGTCTCAGATACACACTAATGTTTTGTTCACTAGCTCATGGTAAGTCTTTTAATAAAGAGCAGGGCGCCAGATGAAAGTCATTTTGAGGATTTATTCCCAGAACATTTTGGGCGACCGGCTGACGGTTCAAAACTAAAATAATTTGTGCATGTCTTAAATCAGGGATGACCAGCTCCAGTCCTGGAGGGCCAGACTTCAGCACAGTGTGTGCTCTAGTGTGCAATTTACATGTTCTTTACATATAACACATATAAGTAATATACAGTATATAGCTAAATGACTTGAATACATCGTCCTGGTTCCTATCACCACCACTGTAACCAATAGGTTTCAAATGAAACCACCCTCAATGACATAGCTGACATCTCAGCAATAAAAACTGGGATTCAAATCTTCTCAGAAGTATTACACACTGTAAATGTAATTAAAAGGAACAATGCACATTCATTAACATTTCTATTTTCAGCTGTAGCATCTCGGCTAATTAGCACAACAGCACCCAATACAAGCTTTACCATACATAAACAATGCATATCCAAAATACAGTGAGATCAGAGAGCAATGCCAATACATGGTGTTTCCCTTAAGTCACTTAGAAAACTGCCCTTCCTACATCTGTACTGTAAAACACCACAGTCTCCTCTTGTGGTTCTCCTTGTTGCTCTACCATTGCATTCTGCTTTACAACCCAATCTAAAATGAGCATGAAACATGAAAATGGTAATAGCTGAGGAGTTTTTGATCCACTACTTTTAATGTCTGTTAATAAACAGTCTCTATTGGTTTCAAAGTTGTCCTCTTTGCTTAAAACCAGCTTGTAAAGGAGTATGACATACATGATGTCCATAAAGTCTTTTTACAATTTCAACCATTACAAAGGCAATTGAGGAGATATCTTCATCAAATCTGTTCAATGTATTCAGTGGTTGTCAAAGTTTTTAATCACTTTGCATTTCTGCATTTCAGGTACCCTGTTGACAAATGAGGTACTGTTAAACGAATCCTGTACAAAATGGCTACTCCTCAAGAGAAGGCACAGTGTGTGTTATGGATTATTGAAACAAATTTAGATCTGCAGACTCAGCGAAACTTTAGAAGTATGGAAGAGATCCACTGTCATGTCTGGTCCACACCTCCAAACTTAAAACTTTCCAGGTATGCTAATCCCTGTCATGTCAGTTTGTGAATGGCACAAGAAATGTATGAAGACAGGAGAGTGTACGGGGTTTATTTAACAGTACCTCATTCATCAACAGAGAACCTAAAATACACAAATGCATACATCAATTTCCTTTGTAATACATTTTTGAAATTGTAAAGAGACTTTATGGACACCCTGTATTTATCTCTGGCCCTCAACATGTATGCATGTCATAGAGTAAAATATGTCTGGAACAAATCATTCCTGAAAACTGTATACCCAAGATTAACTGCAAAAATAGAGAGCCCCCTTTGTTGCAGTAGCCAGGTGTTTCTGGGTTGGTTTTTCACTGAATACTGTGGAGTATTGCTGTGAGGATTTGATAGCATTCAGCCACTGGATCATTAGTGAGGTCAGATGCTGATGTTGGTTGGTCTAGATCAGTGGGCCTCTCCAGGCCTAGAGGAACTGTGTCCAGCACAGTTTGGTAGTTTCCCTTTTGCTAAACTTGCAAATTAACAGGTGAGATGAACCAAGTGTGCTTGATGAGGAGATCTACCAAACTGTGTTGGACACTGACCCTCAAGGACGGAGTTGCTCACCCTATGTGTAATAAACACTGCTTCAGCCCATCCCAAAAGCATTGGATGTGGCACCATCCCTCCAGAGAGTGCTGTTAGAGGACTCAACAGGCCATTGTTGGGTGGTTTAAGGCCTTTTAGCTGAAGCTTAGCATCAATCCATAGTGACCTAAAACAAGTGAACATAAACACTCTTTAAGAGTACTTCATGTACAGTGGCAAGAAAAAACACTGTTGTGAACTGTTGGGGGAATTTCATAGTTTTCTGCATTATTTTTTTCATAAAATGTGATCTTCATCTAAGTCAAAGGTATTGACAAACATAATGTGACTAAAATAACAGAAAATCTGATATTTTATGTCTTTATTGAGAACAAGTATGTGAACCATGAAGTGAAAGTTCATTGCAGACAGGGATTAGCATACCTGGAAAGTTTTAAGTTTGGAGGTGTGGACCAGAGCTACTCTGACCGTGAATTCACCAGTCTACCAGCTCTACAAATGCAGACAGTTTGGGACTGTGGCTACTCTAACAAGAAGTGGGTGCCCAGTGAAAATGACCCCAAGAGCACAGCAAATACTCATCAATGAGGTAAATGAACAACCCAGAGTGACAGCCAAAGATTTGAAGACATCAGTGGAACTGGCTAACATCTGTGTTCATGAGTCTATAGTACATGAAACTATTTGGGAAGAACGTGCAGTACTACATCTGACAAAAAGGGCAAATTGCAAATCATCATCCCAACTGGATGTAAGTGGTAGCGTAAACATCATGAGTTGGGCTTTACTGCATCAGGGCCTGGCCAGCTTACAATAATTTAGAGGAAGATGGATTCCCAAGTGTATCAAAAAATATTCAGAATAATGTGTGAATGTCTGTACATCAGCTGAAACTCTAGAAGTTGAGTGATGCAACAGAACAATGACCTCAAAAATAGGAGCAAGTCCACAACAGAATGGCTTCAAAAACACAAAATCCATCATGAAAAAGAGCCATGGAATGAAACTATGGAATGACTTGAAGAGAGCCAAACACATGAGACATCCAAAGAATATAACAGAGCTAAAGCAGTTCTGCTGGGAAGATGTGCAGGTCTGATCCACAATAACATTGTTTTATTTTAGGCACATTATATTTGTTAAATCCCTGGTAAACCATTTGTGTATGAGACTTGCACACTACTGTATATATATATATATATATGTGTGTGTGTGTGTGTGTGTGTGTGTGTGTGTGTGTGTGTTTGTGTGTGTGTGTGTGTGTGTGTGTGTGTGTGTGT
>JBBIGC010000018.1:8358724-8374213 GCA_037576955.1 Lepidarchus adonis | reverse complement strand
GTGTGTGTGTGTGTGTGTGTGTGTGTGTGTGTGTGTGTGTGTGTGTGTGTGTGTGTGTGTGTGTGTGCTGTCTATTTAAAACTGTGCAGCTTATATTTAAATCCTGCAAAAACAGAGCAGCTTTGGTTACTAAATCACAGAAATACAGAAAATATCTCTGCATGTGTTCATTGTGTCTATTGATGTGAGACTGCTTCAGAACAGCCTAGCAGCACTCCATGCAGCCCATGGCAACCATAGAAGCTCAGAGGGAGGAGCCTATTGTGTCACATCCCCACGATTGGCTGATGGCAGGTGTTCTGAGGTTGCATGTGAAGGGGTGGTGATGATGGTGCTGGTGTGTGCTTGAAGGACCAGGTTGTGTCCTAAATGTATTAGCCAGCACATACACTAAATGAAGAATGCTGTTAAGGAAAACGTGTGCAAATATGACACAATTTATATACAATACTGGGAAATGTGACACAATTTACATATAATAGTGGGATACCTGACAGTTTGACAACAAAGTGTGATTTATAATGTGAGTGCATTTGTAAAAATTGAGTGCTTGCATATGGCATTCACATTTTAGGGTTCACAAGTTACCCTGTAGAGGAAGCAATGAGATTAAAGGCCCTCAACACAAAAAAATATTATGGATGTTTTCCTTCCTTAAATGAACACCAAAGGTAAAGTAATAATATTTATCATTACCATGATGAATAATGTCAAACTGTATATCAGTTTCTGAACATGTCCTAGGAATTGTCAGTACTTAATACAAATCTTACTTTAAAACTAAGAGAGTATACAGAAGGCTGCATAATTGTTTCTAGTATAGTGTAGTATGAGAAACATTGAATAAAAAAAATTCTCAAACCTCCAAAAATTCTCCATTCTCCTACATTCTGATGTACTGTTAGGCCTGAGCAACATTTTACTTGAATGTTTACCTAATTAGTATTATTATAAATAAAAATCCGATTTAATTAGAATTTTTAATTATATTGATATTGTTCTATAATGCATAAATTATATCTTTATGAAAATATATATTAACATATATATATATACTGTGTTGTTAAAAGGTGTTTACCCCTTTTCTGGTTTCATCAAACAAATTTAAATATAAGTCAAAGACAAAAAAGTAAGCACACAATGCTGTTTTTAAGTGAAGACTAATCGCTATCAGTTCGTAGATATAAATGGTGATTCCTCTGCTCATAGTAAGGTAAAGTTGGGTGTTCCACAGGGTTCAACTTTAGGTCCATTACTGTTCTCCTTGTCTATGTTACCTCTGGGAGATGTTATCCGAAAACATGGAGTTAACTTCCATCGCTACGCAGACGACACACAGTTGCATGTTTCCGCAAAACCAGGTGAAAAACAACAGCTTAAAAAATGCGTGAAAAACATTAAACAATATTTATATATATATATATATATATATATATATATTATAAGGTGAACAGAATATAATCTGTGAGTGTGTGTGTTAATAAACAAAAAAACACACATTATTGAAAATCTGTTCCTAGTGGGGGAAGGTATATGTGTATATATAGGGGCAGGCCATATCATTGCCCATTCTGACGCCTATATTCTCCCTGCATCCTTCATGCCACAGTCACCTACAACCAGCCTGTAGTTTAACTGGGCCTTGGCATTAGAAGGAAATAACTCTAAATCGGCTCTTTTGGTCAAAGACTGGTCTACTAATTGTTAAGGCAGCATTCCTAGGGCCGATTTAGGATTTAGGATTTAGCGGCTCTACGGCTCTCAACAACTACAACTAACGTGAAGGCGGCGAGGACAGGGCGGGGCGCTGCGCATGCGCGCTGGGAAATCTCCGCCGTGCAAATCTCCTCTCCTCATCGGCGAGCCGTTCGCATCGGAGCCGTGTTGGCGCAGAGCTGGAAGGTGGGAGAAGAAAACGGGGGGAAGATAAGAGGTCGGCAGCGGAACCAAAGGGGGCTCGTGTCTCTGACGAATTTGTCGACCGAAAACACGCCCGTCGTTGCTGTTTTCTCGCTGCTTTTCTGTGAACATCGCTGAGCATCAGCTCTTCTCTTCCACAGCTCGCGGCGAACAATACCCGCACGGACCGAGCGCGAGCACCGTCGACATGTCCGGTTACCAGGGCAAGAAGAACATCCCCCGCATCACGGTGAGTGTTGGCTTGAAGCTCGACTTCTCTTCCTATTCACCAGTTTCTTATTGGATTTTTTTCTTCAATTCCACCTTAAATACGGAACCATTTAAGGTGGAACGGAGAATTCGAAGGACGAGCCTCATCTAGTCTGGGGACTGTAATTAGGAGACGCAAGTATTTTGCATAATAATAATTGTGACACCACCAGCAGCACCACCCACCCCCAACATTTATGTGGAGACCTCTAGAGAAAGGGGGATTAAGCTGTGAGGGATGTCTGTCACAGCAGGTAATGCCTAAAATGACACCCAAGGTCTGTTGTCATCTTCTGCCTGGCTCACAGTGATGTGGCCTCTATTGCTGACACTTTTGGTCCAGTTATGTCGACGAGATTTCTTTAGCTGTGCACAGAATTTCACAGCCATGCCTTCTCCCAGGCCTCTTCTCATGTGCAAGATCTTTGCACCCCAGGGATAAGGCCAAAAACAGCTGCCTTTCCCATGTAGGTTATAACCTATATATGTTAAACACACTGGATTTCCATCCGAAATGCTCCCTCGTTGAATTCTGAGGCTAATAGGGCTTCACACGTTGGATCTGCACCATGCAAAAAATCCTGAAAACAATGGCATTGCATGTGCATCAAGCATCCTCATTTGAATGAATGGTGCTTTTTTATGTAAAAATAAATCCAGGCTCACTTAAGCTGCCTCCTTTCATACAAAAGCCCCCCTCCACCGCTGAAAGGAGCGCCACGCCGGCGTTGATAACCATGTTAAATGGAGAAACTGTCTCTGGAGTAGTTGAATGAAAATCCTCTTTTGAAAAGTAGGTCAATGGATGTGAACTATATCTCATGGAATCAGCTGCACAGATTTTGCTGTGGTGGATGACTGGTGCCACACACCCCACTATGGATCTGTGGCCGCCATCAGGGTGCTTCTTAGGTGTGAACACACAGGTGTTGGAGGCGAGAAAGGAGAGAGCGAAAATGATAAAGGACAGATGAAAAGGGCGGCCAGGTCTGTTTTGCTTGAATCTTGCCCACAGCCATTGGACACCCAGTTAAGCTTCTGCCATCTTAAGGTCTGGAGATGAGTCTCCTCAGCGGGTAGCTGCCAGTGATACAGTCTTTGCACTGCAAATCCTAATACAAATCCCAATGAGTCACTGCTTGATGATGTGCAGAAGCATAATCATGATATTTGTGGGCTGCCTAATACATTTATCTGTATTAAGGCTGGCCAGCAAGTTACAGAACAGGCTTAATCCAACAAGGAACACAGCAGAGGGCAAAAGAGGTTAGGAATCAGAAGAAAGAAATTTTGTTTTTGTTGAACTGGCAACATTTAGTAATTACTCTACACTAGGGGTTGGCAGTGTGATCATATTTATCGTTATTGTGATCAATTACATCATCAATAGTTAAGGGGTGAGCATGAGAGACAAATACAGACAGTGGTAACAGGTTTGCAGTACAGTTTAGCTTATTCCTTAACAGTATAAACATGTGGGAATTTTAGTAAAAGACATTGAAAAAACTCATTCTTTATTAATCTTATCATGAAAACACTATCAATAAATAGAGATTCTAAACAATAGGTGTCTTGAACATCATCTGTATCATAATTGCTATCAAATTAACAAAAATTCAGTTAGTTTGTCTCTTGATCTGACATAATTGTTATAACGAATGTGAATATTGTTGTTTTAAGAACAGTGTGGAGAACGAGGTTTCAAATTCTCATTCAGAAACATGGAGTATTCAAAGCATGTAAAAAAAATTTTTTTTTTAATGTGGCATCTCTGGTCCTTACTATATTTTTGCCATATTACCCACCCCTATATTAGACTATAATAAGGATAAAATACTTTTCAGTGACTGGGTTGAGTATTTAGTATGTAAGTGATAACAAGGGAATCTGAAGGTATTTATAAAGGCATGCTCTGTAGTCTGATCATTCCACAAGGGGGCGCTTTAGAACTGTTTCTTTTGACGTACAGTGCTAGATCAGATATGTAGAGTCTGAATAGAGATCAACCCTTAAAAAACTTTCTTGAGTTGTGTGTTTTTGTTGATATTCTAGATAGTTTACTGAATTCGTGGTCAAGGCCATGTTCTGCAGCAGGTGACATAATGGTTGATAAGCCAGTATTGATGGCTTGGTGAACTATTAATGTGTTTAATAGTTTGTTTGGTTATATAAGGATATTTCTTAGCTTATGAATCAGCCAGAGCAGTTTACTAGTCTGCTGTCTTAGCAGTTTTCTCTTTATTCTGAGCTTTTCCACTACACTGACCAAACGTTTCAATGTGTGTTATATTGTTTATGTCTTGCATCAGTCTCTCAAAGAAATGGGCAGGCTTGTCAAATTGTACGGGACAGTTTATATTTCTGGCATATCGTACTTTTATTTGAATTTTTAATTACAATGCAATTACAATTTCATTGCTAATTTTCCTGGTGTCTTAGCTGTCGACATCATTGGCACTCACGTTTAAAACAAACATTTATCATAAACCAGGGGAAAATAACAGTAAAACACTACTAATAATAGTCAGTTATATTCTGTAATATGTCCCAAATCCCAAAGAGTGTATTAGAATTCTGTTGAGGTTGTGTTTTTAAAGAAAATCAGTGTAATTGATAGTGACTGTACTACTAGAGGCTGATAGTACAATAGTGCTGGTGTGGAGACAACTCCCTTAAAAAAGCATCATTGGGTCTTTTCACTGCCGTCTCACTCTCTCTACGTCTCTCTCCCTTTTTCATTTTCCTTTCTTTCTCTATGTCTATGTATATCTCTCTGTCTCTCTCTTTCTTTCCGCCCTCAGCTGCCTCAGCAGTGTCTGACAGTGTCACCCTGTCACACTGCAACAAATGCAGCATGAACACTGCCCTTCACTCTTCAGAAAACACACACACACACACCACTGGCCCACATTTTAGGCATGTTTTTTTAAGCCAGTTAGTGTATGCGCCCCAGACACTGTTCCACAATGTCTGTCTACTCTGTCTGCATTCACTCGCAAATTTAACTCAATGGTTAGACGCTATTTGATGCTTTTTCTCAGCACCCAGACCCATAGCAAAACGTGAAGGTACTTTTACAACAGACATTGCAATTCCTAATGGTATGGTCTCTGCTGCCTGACAGATAAAATACAGAGTAAAAGCGGCCAATGCAGTAACCACGTATCACCACAAAACAAGTCATAAGTGGTGTTTGAATCCATCGAGAAGCTTAACCACGGGAATGTAGCACCTCATCAAGAGCTAGTGTATCGTGGTAAATAGTGTGGAGTCTCTGCCTAACAGTGGTTAAGGAACCTCAGTGGAGTTAATGAAACAGGCTGATGAAATTGCATAGTATTCCAAAATAATAATAAGTCAAAGACAGCTGTCAGTGTTTGTGCCAGTCAGACGCCGCTGAAAGTCAATGGTGGTTGCTGATGGATGGTTTCGTGTTACAGCTATTTCAGCATGTAAAACTTAAAAGGTATTTACTCCAAACTTAATATACCCTATCCAATGCGTATTGTTTTTGTGATGTAGTATTGATATTGCATGCTGGGAGCAAGGTGGCTCATTTAACACACACCTCATCATTAAAGGAAAAGCTGAGTAAGTGAGAGACAGTGCAAACTTTCCACAATTAGTAGAGGTGACATCATGTTTGTATAAAAGACCTATTGTTTCTCAGCCAAGTGTTATTCCCTGACAAATGACTTGCAGGAGCCTTTAATGCTACTTTTGCTGTTAGTCAATTTGACATTATTTAGGAAGAACTTACAGGGTCATATACGTTATATTATACTTTAAAAACTTCAGTCTGTGCGTTTGATGCAGTGCAAGATGCAGAGATAAGTAGAAAAATCATGTTTTTCTTCTAGATGACACATTTGCCTTTTATGGGGTGAATTTTGTTCTTACTCTAAGCTTTGAAACAACATCTACTGTTCATGATAGACTGACCCACTGTTCAACTGACCCTTGATTTACAAGATATTGCTCAAGTTTAGAAAGCGACAAGGATATTTTCCATCTTTTAATGATTCTACCAAAGAGACCAACCACAGGTATTAGTAATAGATATGTCTTAATTATGGTCGTGCGTGGTAAAAAGTAGTTCAGCAGATGATCTTTTTCCGCTACAAGAAAGGCCCCTGTTGCTGTGTTTTTCGTTAGAGGTCTCTGATTTCATAAGCTTTTGGAGGAAAAGTCAAAATATCCTTTTCCTCTTGAGGTGATGCTGGTTAGCTTATTAATCATGCATTTAGTTTTACAGCCAGTTTTGTAAATATCTGCATGGATTTGTGGGTTTATGTGATTCCCTCGTTTTGCCTGCATATTAGAAGATATATCTTGTTTATGGCACATTTAAAAAGTTAATAGATGGGAAAAAAAACAGAGCTCCCCACCGCCTCACTAAACATGTTCAGCAAATTCTGTAACTGTGACATATATCAGTGCGCACTCTGCCGGAGTTACCCCAGGTCACCTGGCCATATAGAGTTTATATCTCCTGTAAATTACAGACTTGAGTGACCAGTTGGGAAATTACAGTACATCAGCCTACAAAAAAGCAAAAGCGTGACTGCGGTCTTTTAAACGTGCGCTGTTAAAGACATTAATTTGTCAGTGGACATGTGCGTGGGATGGCCAGAGGTTCTGTACTTTGTCTGCAGATGAGGACAAGCTGCAGGTCCGTTTGGAAAAACAAAACCAGACATGGTCATACGCTGTAATACATCAGAAGGAGAAATAAGTCTGATCTGGCAAAGGAAACGCAAAGTCCTCTGAAGATTTGTGAGATTCCGAAGAGGAATGCCTCAGAGCGTACGCGAAAGACACTGTCCATTAAAGCGTTCCCTCTGATCGGCCACAGTAGCTCTTGTGCAGCATATCCATCAGGGCTCCGGATGACTGTACGTTCAGGAATCTCAAAGCGCTTGACCTAGTTAGTAGCCTGGCATTCTTGTAGATCACATCAAATCTCTACTGCTGCTGATTTGCGTCCTCCATTTAGAGCTACATCTTACCTTTTCATGGCAGACATTCTTCTGACTGTAGATTTGAAAAACATGGGTTTGTGTTTTTGAATGAACGAGCTAAGGAAGTCTCTTCATTGTAGATTTACGTCTAGTAGGGGTAGCATGAGTGAACTCTCTGCAGGCCATCATTAGCAACCCCCATGATCCCTGGGGAAGCTTGGCTGAGAAAGGATGGGAAATGAATTAGGCCAGTTATAGTGCAGTGAGCTACAGGAAGTCCAGCCTGAGATGAAGAGGGGGTAGCATTAATTTTGCTACTAGTGCATCTTCAGTCACCACTTATGTCTGCATTCCATTAAAGCTCCATTGGGATCTATTAACAAGTCTGCTTTAAAGAAGTTCCTGCAAACATGTAATCACAAAAAGAGTTGTTGTATTGACTGAAGATGTATTCGTCGGATTTACGGTGGTCAGATAATGAGAACTGTAATGTCCTTGTGCCTGATATAATGGTGACTCTCACTGCAGCCCCCCAATAGCAGCCTGTGAATTATTAGCCAGATTGGATTGTTCGAGATTTCAATGGTCACGTTGGGAGAACACATGTAATGTGCATTCAGTCCTCTGTGAAAGTACATAACATGGAAACATAGAACATAACATAGAAATGGCATGATTTTCTTTTTCTATGTTGCAACCATGGGTATTGTCAAGTCATGTCAATTTTATTTGTATAGCGCATATTTATTGTCACATACTGATGTTTCTTCTTCATAACGATAGAAGCTTTACAATTAATTTGAAATTACATTAAATAATTGGAATTGAAGTTCTCTCAGGATGGTTCTCTCACTGGGCTGCTCTGCTCAAACTCCTCAAACACTCTACTGCTCACAGCTAATAGTGTGACTGTGCTCTTTCAGGATAGATTGTTCCAAGATTCATTCATTTTCTTCCCTCTGATTCAGAATTGTCTGCTGCTCTTGGCCTAATATAGATCCCTGGGGTTTGTTCTGTCTGATTCTAACCCTTGCATATTTTCAGATGATTTCAAAGGCTTATGGTTTACCAAGCCATCAGTAGCACTGGTTTGAGAAAAGCCTTCAAGAGTATGCTAGGAGATGAAAAACCCTATAGATCACAAAATCTCTAATGCTTTTGGGTGAAATATCTGCTTATACAGCATCTTATCTCTACAAACAGTCTCAGGATACGACAGAAGCCCTCCCCCGAAACAGGAAGTCATTGCCCTGGGGAACAGGGTTCAGGCGGTCACTCTTCAGACTTATGTAATGAGTCATTAAGTCAGCACTTAAGACCTGCAGAGGATTACCACTGCTGCTGGAGACTATACATCTCACTTGGAGAATCGGTATTGCATTGTATTTAACCAAGGCGACCTATAAATATCTCCTGACCACGTTATCTTTTGAGCGTTATTCATTCCCATCTTGATATCCATTTCTCTGTTCCTGTATGAAACATATTCATATCTGACAGTTTAAAGACAACGGTGAACATCTAAACCAGTCACTGTCATACAACTCTAAACCCCAGAGCTGGTTTCTCAGGCAGATTATATTGAGCCATGGACTGAATTTTCCATTCCTACACTTCTTTCTCTTCCATTCAAAATTCAGTGTAGTCCAGGACTATGCTAAATCCCTAATTATGAATTATTCAATCTGAATTCTTTCTTATGTACAGCTCACTGAAGAAATTTTATGGAAAGCACATATCTAAACTTCCAATCAGTACCTCATTTGTAAACTGAACAGGAGATATTATAATCTGATTTGAATTTGATTAAATTATACTTGACATTGAAACAAATGGACATAAATCAGAAGTGCAGGTCTGTTGGACCAGAAAGTAAATCGAATGTAAATGCCATTTATTGCATAACTGTCCCATTCAATATGAGCTTACATAACGTTTAAAATGTATATAAGAAAAGAAGTGATAAGTTTTCTACGTTTTTTATTTCTAAGTGATAATACTAAACTTTACTAAATACTAAATCTTGCAGAGAGCAGAGATCAGTGTGAGTGTTCGTATTTCGGAGCCAGCGTAGCCCAATGTGTCAGCAGAGTTTAAACCATGAAGCTTAACCAGCACAGTGTCACTGTGTGTCCTGACCTCCAACGGTGGTGCCCTCTCACAGTTCAACACAGATGGTTGACATGATACGACACTCGCTTTGGTTTTGCACTGCGCAGAACCTCTTCGGTTCATTGGGGAAAAAAGACCAGTTTGTTTTGCAGATTTGCGCGTTTCTGTGTCGCTGCTGTCATGGGATGATGTTGTGAAGAGTTCAGTACATTGTTTCATCATTCTTATGTCAAGTAGACACACTTTTCTATCTGTGGCCTAGATTCCAATAATGTGATGTGCTCCTGCAACCATGATGTGTTTCGTAAAATACTAAGAATAGATTTTGGCAGGAAAAGAGGATAATTTTGTTCTGAGCTAGTTATTAAACACATTGTTGTTCTTATTAAGATTATAGCTCCAGACAAAACATGCCATATTACTATTGCACTGCAGAAAAGGCTTAATGACTTCTCTAGCCAAGCAGGACAAGTGGTTGACATTGAAGACCTTACATGGTAGATTAAGCTCTGACATAATTAGACGGTGACAGAATCAGCCAATCACTTGTGGTTTTAAATGAATGAGCCTGATTTTGTTATAATTCTAGGCCTTCTGCATGTCATGTGCTCAAGTAAAAGTGCATGCAATATTTATTATGTATTATTATTAGAGATGTCGAATTGCAACATATAAATGATACGGATATAGACAGTATAACTGCTAAAATTTAAAATGAGCTATTTGTTAAAACACATCGTTGAAGACGACAATGTAAAAGATTGTTTCTATTCTATGACTACTGAAACAATCCCATCAGGAAAAAGTGCACAGCTGAAAATATGAAAATATGACATTTTATTTCAGGGTAGATTTAATACAGGGTTGGATTGGCTCCTTTTTTTTTAGCTTGTGCCATTTATAATAATCGATTCCATGCTTCAGATAAAAACCAGTTCAAAATGAAAGTAGTATTGTGAAAATTAATCCAATTAATGAGTTATATATTTGCGGTTGTACACATAACCCTTAATGCATGTTTAAATAATGTGTAATTACAGAGTGCTTGGACGGATTCTGAAATGCTGTTAATAGAGGTTTCATTGTTAGCCTTCACCTCCTGTCCTGCCCTCATAATGGGACCTTATATGTATTACATAATATGGGAACTCTGCCAATCTCATTTATTCTACAACAGGCCAGTGTGCATTAGGACAATAAACAGCCTTCCAGTCCACTGAATTCTACATTAATACTGTGGCAAAGGTTCATAATAATCAAATCTGAGACCTTTTTCTCCAGAAAGCTTTCATGGTAAGTCAGTACAGACAGATCAGCCAAAAAGCCAGACTGTGAATGGCAGAGAGAGATTGTGACCGGCTCAGTCCCGAACACATTATTACATAAGTTGTCCCGAAACTTGGGAGTTTGGGCACAATGTGCAGCGTGAGCTCGAAAGTCAATCTGAAATGTAATCATGGGTTTACGTAAACAGGGCATTCTCAGTTTGTGTGGCTGTACTCCTGCTAAACTGGGAACAGTTCAGAACGCAGAGCTTATGTTGGAGCTTTAACAGGTTTATAGGGAATAAAGTATGACAAGTAAGCTGGTGAAGAGACAGCATTTTTAACTGGACTGCATTGAAGTGCACTTTCATTTGTGAACATTTTTGTACTCTCACCATCTTCTTCTTCTTTCAGCTGCTCCTGTTAGGGATCACCACATCTATTTCTATTTCTTCCATTTCTTCAGCATCATAAACCTCTTCTTTGGGCTTCTTCTTCTCCTCCTGCTTGGCAGGTCCATCCTCAACATTCTATATTCTATATTCAATTCAATTGTCTCCAGTCTGATATACTCATCTCTAATCCTGTCCATTCTCCTCACTCACTCACAACACAAACCTTAACACCCTTAACCCTGCCATCTCTAGCTCTGCTGTCTGCCTTTCTGTCAGTGCCTCAGTCTCCAACCCGTATAACATACCTGGTCTCACTACCGTCCTCTCGCCATCAAATAAGCAAATTTCTCCATAAAGCATTTCTTGAATTACTTTTTCAGTAAGTCTACATGATGCTAATGCATGTTTTAAAGGGGAATTGCCCCTGTATTTGAACATTTTTACACAATTAAATATTTCAAGTCATATAGAGTAGTTTGATATGAAATGTGAAATTCTAAGAGGATCATAATGGTTGACAGTGCTGGTTAGAGTGAGCCCCCCAAGAAAACATTGCATACACTGATGCCAGTGCTCTGTAAAAGCACAGTCTAGAGCTGTGACTAACAAAGTTAAGGTGGTCTGGATGTTCACAAGCTGTTTCTCTGCTAACAGCATCAGTGGCAGTACTGTGGGACAGCCAGCCATGACGCTATATAAGGGATTGATTTGGACTCTGTTTGCATATGTGTGTGTATGTGTGTTGAAGCAAAAGCAGTGCAGCAAACAGAGAGGCTTTGTCTTGGTGAAGACGAGACCTCCCATCCCATTTCCTTTTGGAAGTCACTGCTCAGCTAGAGTAATTGGCAGATCTCCTGTGCTTTGCAGTTCCATTACTGCATTCAGTCATTGATATATATGAGAGGGAAATTGATTTTGCTTGTTGTCTGATGTCATTCTTACAATTGGGATTGCTATACACTTAACCATCAAAACAGTAATACAATAGACTTGTTGCTTAAGATGTTTTTCAGGAACCTTTTTAAGCTCCAATAGAAAATCCAGTTGATGCAGCTGATCAGCCTACCAATGCTTCTATAGGGCCCATATAATCCAGAAGAGCTTTCAGAAACTCAGAAATGACTTTTCACATGCATTGTTATTGTACTACTTAGTAATGACTCATACAGTGTAGACTGAAATACTACCCGGTAGTCATCAGAAGGTATTTAAAATGTGATAATACAATAGAGTAGTATGATATAATATTTTACAGTTATTTGCTACAAATGGGGTTTTATATTATTTGTAAAGGAAACAAAAATTCCAGTTCTTTAAATTGTAGTGTATAAATGGAAAATAATTTGTGTAAGTGACTATTTGATGTTGTGAACCTCATTTAACCCACCACATGTGCACACATGGAGCAGTGAGCTGCTATCAACAGCGCCTGGAGAGCAGGGTAGGGAGACAGTACCTTGCTCAATGGTACCTCAGGTCAAGGCATTCAACAGGCTCCACTACCCAAAACATGTACCACTGCAGAAGCAGCTAATGTTATGTAAACTGACATATTTACATATATCCACACATATCTATTAGGATTGTGTGTAATATATCCCCGCACACTAACTGCTGGCAATTAATGATAGTATTGGGAGGCAGAAAAAAACTCTACATTAAACAACTTTTTTTCTACATCTTTTCTTCAGAAACACTTAATACTGCAGTAATGCTACAGATGGCTGCTTAAACAAAAGAGAATAAACATGCTTGCATTTCTTTACAGACCCAAATTTGCTAAACTTTATTCTAGCTTTGCTTCATATGGTACTACTACACTTTTGTTAAAATGACAAAAGCTTACTGTTTTAACTCACCTAGCAAACCACAGTAGCTGTAGCCCGTTATTATTATTAGGTCGGAATATATAACATTTTCTGACTGATGCATAATCTTTCTAACCGGTATGATATCACCGGTGCATAACCGGTATGCTGGCCTTATTTCTCCCAATATAAAGAACATACCTCCAAAAGGCTAGAATATTAGAAAACCTTGCTCTTTTTTTGCCTGTTGTAGTCATAAGCACCAACCAGAATCAAACACTAAGAACAGATTACTATTAGTATGAATTCTTCACCTTTTACACTTTTACTGATTCTCAGCTAACCTCATAATGTTGATTTTCTTGAGGGTACTTGTTTTTGTGTGGGTTTCTGTTCCATTCCATAAGTCTCTGAAGAAGAACACATGATAACTACTTATTAACACTAGTCCAGCAATTAACGCTTATTCTGCAATTATCTCATCTTGTCAGCGCTTAATTACGGGCTGTGATGCAACCAAAGGCTCTTTAACCAGTCCCTTATATTCTGGTGTGTGAGTGGTTTTTCTGCTGAGGATAAGCGAGGTCTGCTGGTGTACTCTGGTGCTGATCTAGAATGGAATGCATGCATCTTCAGTGAGGTTTTTATGACTTCACACCACTTTTCTCTCCAATTCTTCCATGCAGTAACCATGTCTTAAACACAGATAATTGGTGTCATTAAGCAGGGATGATGAGGTGACATTCGAGAATTAACAAATACTGTGAATGAATTAGCTAATGAGAGGTTATATAACTTTTTAGAGTAGAGACAGACTGATATTGTTTTTTCAGGGCCGTTATCAATACTATTTATTGTTACAGGGGCTGATAACCGATATTTGTAACGTATGTGCAAAAATAAGAAAATCTCTGCTAATATTGAATAATGCAAAGACAACGCAAATTTTTTTTTGATTGTAATTACATTATTTTAATGAAATTTTGAGTAACAATATAATATAAGTATTTTGTTAGGGTTAGGTTGTCATTACATAACACTATTAACACTTTTTCATTAAGGGTAACATTGCTGGGTCATATGGAATATTGTATTCACCAAAAATTTAAATTCTGCTTAGATTTGTTTGTGAAAGCATTATGCTTCCATAGGCTTACTTTATCACTGCAACAAGGTTCATTATTTGGACACTTTCATTGGTAGAACTGTGAAAGCGAGCAGGCTTTTCATTATGGAAATAACTCATGACAACAAGGATTCAGGGTATTTTGGCTACTACTCGTGTGACAAATGAAGCAGCAAGTTGACAGCAAATGGCACAGAGAGAAGAGGCGGAGCCACAGTAGTGCACATTGTAATTACTTAATATTGGTGATGGTAAAAAAAACAACAACTCTGGTCCCTGTGAATTGCTCTGGCCTATAATTGGTCAACTGTCCAGTATTCTTAAACAGCTGGCTCTTGTGTTCTTTCCTGCAGTGGGGCAATATGGGTGATATACATATTAATGTACATTTCTTATTCATATTAATGTCAAAAACATTTATCAACAAATTAACTAATGACATTATTGCTTAAAGATTACTCAGTGATTGAGTGAAATGTAATTAATGTGTAAAATGTGCATTTATATAAGCTTTACATAATGCATTTTATATGAAAATTGTTATGTTTCTATCAGGCAATGGAAACTATTGTTTTATTATTTAAAAAAAAACATGGATTTGAGTTCTTTTTTCAGACCAAAAGAGAATTTTAATGCTGAAGCATTAAAAGACCAGGACGTGCTACTTAAGCCTGATGTTACAGTCTGCTACTCCAATCTGGAATCATCTAAACTTACAAATTAAAGAAAAACATGTAATTGCAACCTATTTTTTGTTGCTGATAAAACATAAAAGAACAAAGCGTTTCTGTAGTTAATCTGGTACCATGAGATTCCAAATTAAGCTTGGTATGCAGTGTATGACATCAGGAGATTTGTAGTTGTGCCGAATTAACAGGTGTACACAGCTGTTCCGAATCAGTGCAAGTGAACAGAACTGTATAACAGCCCCCTGTTCCTCTCTCTTTTTTCTCTCTTGTACAGAGTGACCGTCTCCTCATCAAAGGGGGCAAGATTGTGAACGATGATCAGTCTTTTCATGCTGACATTTACATGGAGGATGGGGTCATTAAGTAAGTTGTGGCCTGTCTGTGCATTTTCAATGGGCCATGTCACTATTACACAAAAAGAAGCCAAAAAGTATTGTATCCAAGTCACTATCCAAGCACTTATGATCTGTCTTGTACCAGTCAGCATTGTATGGCCAGTATTATAGGTTTACATTAGTGCTCACACATTTTTCTGCTTTGAGACTTTGAGCTGTCTGTTGTAGTGCAGGCTGAAGCCGAGCTGCTTTGAAACTGTGACTATCATCCTTTCATACAAATACAACTTTTAAATTGCTAGTTTCTTTAATGGCTTCGGTGATAAAAAAAAACAAAAACTTATCAAACCCCAAATTACACCAAAGTATAATTTACAAACATAACACTTCACAGATATTGTCATTACAGAATTTGCTGGATAGTATTTGAGAGACACACATGAATAAATTAATGAGCGGTAAAGTAACTTTAGCCTCTCGCTCTACTAGAACTCAACTTTACACTTTGGAGATGCTTAAGTTTTGGGGGGAGTTGGCTCTACTGACAGTGTGTAACATATACAGGTCCTTCTCAAAAAATTAGCATATTGTGATAAAGTTCATTATTTTCTGCAATGTACTGATAAACA
>JBBIGC010000018.1:8294664-8310429 GCA_037576955.1 Lepidarchus adonis | reverse complement strand
GTAGAACAAAACTGCACTGACACCCCAGGCAACAGAATTACCATGCTGCTTGCCTAACTGTCAGAACAGGAAAAAAAAAAAAAAAAAAAAAATATTCGAAGGCAACATATTATTTATACAAATGACTCTTAGTAGCCTCATGTGTCTCCTTACTTCTCTTGGTAAATGGTTTACAGTCATGCAAAAATGTATCATGGCCTAGAAAAATGCCTTAAACTTTTACCTTTTTAAGATACAACCAAGAAAACCAGAGTATAGTAACAATAAAGGAAGATTTGCATTAATATGTGCAGGCCGTCCTAAGCAAATTCCCAGTGGGAAAATGTCCAAGAAGCATTTGTAGGCAATTGTCCAGAGGTTTTCACCTACATACTATTTATTGAATGCCATTTATCTTAACATCTTAAGTTATAAATTCAACCACTATTTGTGAGAGTGGAAATGGTTTACTGATTTCAGATGACAGTTTTCCATGGATACTGTAAAAATTACTGGGATGCCAATACTCATTCAGTCAGTTATTCATTTTCATGGCTGTGTATCCTAACCAGGGTCCCTGGGAGGAATGGCAGGATGCCAATATCCTTGCTTTACTAGAGAGTTTTATTACAAATGCAAGGGTCAGTTTTGTATGTTTGCAGGCCCTGACACCTCAATTTTGTTACCATAATCTTAGAAAGTGTAAGCAATAAAGAATTAACACTTTGTAATAATATTTCTGAATTAAGAAAAGTGTCCGTGTTGTGCTGATAAGTGTCCATCACTCAACTAGAGATAAACGAGAAAGGAAGCTGACAACAGTTAATGTATTATGCAGGTTAATTGGCAAATAAAGTGTAAATGATTCATGTAAATTCTTCAATCAGTGTCAGAAACACTAAGATTGACAGTGTCTTTGATTGTTGGTTTTATTCCCAATGTCCAGAAGCTTGTGCTTTAGTTGATTGGTTACTCTAAATTGCCCATAGGTGTAAATGTGTGTGTGTGAATGGTTGCCTGTCTCTACATTGATCTGTGATGGGTTTGCCTCCTGTATAAGATGTACCCTGTCTTGGCCCGTAATTGGCTGTGATAGGTTTCAGCTTCCCCATGACCAGGAATGGATAAGCGGTTTGGAAAAAGAATGAATGAAGCCCAGTACCTGCATGTGATGTAAACTCACAAATGTTCTGCCTATGGTATTATACATTTTTACTATTTACCTATTTGCTGAGTTTAACATAATGGAAAAAGTAATATTAACATAAAATGTGCACGTTTGTACAGATTTTAAAAAAAAGTTCAGCAAAAAAAAACACTAATTGTGTACTCTGTAGCTGATGTGTGGTAACACTGGAGCTACATCTCAGTCAGGGCAGAATTACAACATGGCAAACAAACCACTTTTAACAAAAGCTGCTTTTATGGCACACTAATTAAAAGAAAATCTCCGCCATTCAGACATGACTTGTGGCGCATTAAGTCCCCTAATAATATGTTCCTGGAGCGACTGTCAGCATTTAATTGAGTTGTGCCTCACAGAATCAATTCTTCATCAAGTGGCATTTCACCCAGCCACCTCATAGCCCATGGTAACGGAACCGATTAACTACAGCACAACAGGTTGTCTAACAGTGGCATGGGGTTAGCTAATTATGGTGCCTGACGTCACTTTGCAAGCAACAGGTCAGATTAACATGTATGTATATCGCGACTTATGAGACAGGTCTGTCACTGTGATCTATCAGTCACTGCTATGCCGAGGTGGGTACTGGTCAGAGATTAGACAGTAAATGAGAAGTGGCTAATCCCAGCCCTGGAGGTCTACCACCATGCAGAGGTAACCCAGTGATTAAAGCCACTTGATCTAGGTAGTGGTCTTCAGGGACACCGGAATAATAAAGAGGTTTGATGAATCTGAACTTTGTGATAGATTTCCAGGACCAGATATAGGCGCCCCTGGGCAAGAAGATCAAGGTCAATGCAGATGTTTCCAGTGATCACCGAACAGTGGCTGAGCCAGCATGGGCTAATGAATACTATAATTTTAATAAAAATAGTAATATGCTATACAGCGGGTAAATAAGTATTGAAAATGTCACCAGTTTTCTAAGTAAGTATAGTTCTGAAGGTGCTATTTTCACCAGATGTCGGTAACAATCCATTTAATCCACACATGCAAAGAAATCAGACCATAGATGTCCATACAGACACAGGCCATGGGGGTTGAGTAATTACTGATTGTTCTCTTCGCTAATTCCAGTCTTCCTGAAACTTTCCACAAATGGTCCATGGCTCTTGGAGAACTCTTCTGATAATTATTTTCACTTCTCTGTCTAAAATCTTGTGGGGCGCACCTGGTCGTGGCCGATTTATGGTGAAATTGTGTTTTTTCCACTTCTGGGGTAATGGCCCCAACAGTGCTCACTGGAACCTTCAGTAGTTTAGATATTCTTCTGTAATTAATGGCATCAGTATGTTTTACAGCAATTAGATTGCGAAGGTTTTGAGAGAACTCTTTGGTTTTACCCATCATGAGATGTTTTTTTTGTGACACCTTGGTAATGAGACACACTTTTATAGCAATCTATAGCCGCTTTCTAATTATTGATGGATTTCAGCTGGTGTCATGACTTTCTAGCCTTTTGGCACCTTCCTGTATTCAATACTTTTTCGTCGTGTCATTCCATTTTATTACATGTAACTTAATGTTTGTCTACATACATTTACATGTGGATTTCATTGGTTGTTACTGACATCTGGTGAAAATTTCAATAGCACCTTTAAAAATATATTCACTTTGAAAATTGGTGACATGATTAATACTTATTTTACATACTGTATCTGGGTGGTGAAGTGGTTAGTGCTGTAACCTCACAGCAAGAAGGTCCTGGGTTTGATTCTGAGTCATGAGTGCCTTTCGTTTTGGAGTTTCCAAGCTCTTCCTATGTTTTGTGGGCTTCCTCCAGATTTCTCCCACTGTCCATAGGCTTGTGGGTTAGGTTGACTGGCTACTCTAAATTGCCCATAGGAGTGTGTGTGAATGGTTGTCTGTCTCTGTGATAATCTGTGAAGGGTTGGCCCCCTATCTGGGGTGTACCCTGGCCTGGAACATAGTCAGCTGGGATCAGCTCCAGCGACCCCGCAACCCAAAATGGATAAATCGGTTTGGAAAATGGATGAATGGGCACAATACGTATTTATAACAGAGTTTAATTGCTATAAGCAATAGTGTTTACAGAGCAGATTTTCAATCAAGGAAGTGGCATGAAGTGGCTCCTCAGCAACACTGAAGAGAAGAAAAAATGAGAAAGAGCTTAATTTAACTCAGACTTTGCTTCACTTACTTCCTATTTCTTTTTTTAAAGTCAACCAATAACTTCAGCTTCAGACTCCACTGACCATAACGAACGAAAGTGCTGGACAGGCGAGAGCATGAAGAGAAGATGGACAAGCTCAGGAAGCAGACAGTGGAAAAAACAGAAAGTAGGCAATAATAAGGGAAATTAGAATTAAATATCTGATAATGATGTCACTAATGATGCCTGTTTGACAGAAATTCATTTAATAAATTGTGTTTATGAATGCGACAGGTTTGTTAATTGTGGTTCATTTTCTCTTGGTCTTTAACAGTTAAAATCAACTTGAGATTGTCAATTCTTTATAAGTCATTTCTCATCTGATAGGTGAAAGCAAAATAATGCAAAACATGAGCTGGATTTTTTTTTTTATTATATAACTTAAAATTTAGCTGGCATCCCACTCATCACTGCTACCATTGAAGCATAGCCACTGTCAATGATCATTTTGGCACCCTTGCAATTTTCATTGATTCTGTTATACCAGTTGCCGCTATTGGGCTTTTTTATAGCAGATGAAGTGAAAAACAACAAGCACAGTCACCTTGAGCATCGTCGTCTTTAACCACAGGCTTGAAAATATAGTGTTTGCGCAACCTCTAGACTCAATGAGTTTTCTATTCACGTGCAATATACCGTGGGCAGAGCTTCGGGTCAGACTTCTGCTGGTGTTTGGCCTAAAGACGTCCTTCATAACAATGACATGGTAAATTCAAGGATGTCTGTTTCTAGGGACTTGGGCAGTTGGTGGTTGGTGAGAAGAGCTGGCTGGTAGCTGGTTATGGAGGCCTGAATTCAGTAATTGATATTCTAATATTCTGAAGCGTTGGGTGGGTGGGTGGCAGGCGGGTAGTCTCACAGGGTGTCGGATCGGTTGGCAGCGCGCCCACACACTCTTGTTCTCAAGCGAGAGGTGCTGATGAGCGGCCCTGACCCGCTCAACTAATGGGGGAGCGCAGGGGGCTCTGTTTCCACCCCGTCACACTCACTTACTCAGAAAAAGAGAGAGAGACAGAATTTCAGAGACACAACTCAAAAAAAAACACCCACACACCACACTATGCAGATAGCAAATGAATAAGCAGTCACAGGCTCACAGATAGCACACATACACACAGACACAGATGCTCTTAGTCAATAACTTACTGCACACACTGGAGCTGGAGTTCACACTTCCAACAACAGTTCAGGCAAGATTAACGTCAAGGTGGAAGAGACAGCAAGTGAGGAAAAGTATGTGTGCAGTCTTGATGGATATACTGTATGTGTGTGAACCTATTTATATGCACTGACAAAGCCCATTACTCAATAAACTCAGTTTCCATTGTATCAGCTCCACTTACCATACATGTAGTACATGATTTGACAGGTGATGGGTTCAGGGCTGAGAAAGGGGCATTCCTATTGTTAGCCAAATGACCAAAATGAAGCAAAAGTGGCTATTTGTCATTGTGAACATCACACAAAGTGCGCCACAGTGAAATATGACCTCTGCGTGTAACCCATCCACATGTGAAACAGCAGGCTTTCAACAGTGTCCTGGGAGCAGTATAGCAGGATGTTAGTGGGTCAAGGGTACCTCAGTGGTACTGGAGCCGATCACAAGGGCAAGTTCTTAACCACTAGGATACAACTGCCCCAACGTGTCCCTCATGTTATGCCGCTGTGCCCCGCTCTCTCTTACAGGGTGTACAAGTCTATGTTTCTACACATCTTAAAGAACTATTACCATTCTTTTGCTGAATTTAATATTCTGGAAAAATGTGGTATGTGCACACGTTTGGCCACACTTTTAGAATAAATTAGATTAGATTAGACTAGAATGGATTTTTTATTGCCATTGTAAAAGATATACAACAAAATTCAGGTACACTTCAGGGATTTGCCTTTACTTAATAAAATAATAAATAAGTTTAGAAATATTAAATAAATAGAAATGCTGAATAAAAACATATTGCTAAAATAAAATAATAATATATACACTAAAAATATTAAAAGGCATTAAGAGAAAGAGACATGCCATTTCTATTATCAATGTGGTTTACCTGACAGTTTGCTTTGAGTTCATTATTCAAGATGGTATAAGCTTTGGGACAGAAGTTGTGCTTTCGTGCACCGGTAACAATTTCCTGAGGGTAACATTTCAAACGGCTGATTGAAGTCTCTCTTCCAGGAAGGCATGTGCTTTTTTCTGACTGAAGATGTCTTCCAGGGCAGGTAGCTGTTGCTGTGTGATGCTTTTACAGTCTTTACAATTCTCTGCAGAGACTTTTTATCTACTTTCGAGCTGCTCCCATACCACACCAGAAGGTCCTGAGTGAAGACGCTCTCAATGCAACAAGAAGGATGTTGTTGTGAGAGTTTATTCCTTCTGAGCACTCTCAGGAAGCACAGCCGCTTCTGTGCCTTTTTAACCAGTTACTGTATGTGGTCTTCACTGTCCATGAACGCTCCTCTGATATGTGCATGCCCAAGAATTTTAGTGTGTCACCTTCTAAACCAGGGGTGCCCAATACGTCAATTGTGATCTACTGTACTAGTCGATCACAAAAGCATGTGAGTCACAGATCCCTGCCTTTCAAAATAAACTGTGCATGTGAGACTGTGCAGAATAAAAACGACACTACAGTAGAGGTAGTGTGGGTAGCACGCATGTCATTAAAAAAGAGTTTTAGCTGTTCAACCATCTCCAACTGTGGTGTTTGGCAGTTGACTGACATACAGTACAGCCAGTCTGCGACCTCGTCTTTTGTATCACTAGGCCAATGTTCACCACTCATGCACAAACTACTGCCAAACTCCATCTAACAAATCGCCTAGTTAGCAGCTTCCAATTTATTTCTCCTAAAGAAAGGGTCTAAAAATGAGTGAGGGAGCTGAT
Organism: Lepidarchus adonis; assembly: GCA_037576955.1. Lineage (NCBI taxonomy): Eukaryota > Metazoa > Chordata > Actinopteri > Characiformes > Lepidarchidae > Lepidarchus > Lepidarchus adonis. Next base: position 8,304,210 of record JBBIGC010000018.1, on the reverse strand, counting down.
TCCATTCAGTTTAAAACATTAGAAACATCAACTCAAGTCAATTTTATTTGTATAGCGATTTTTACAACTGATATATTATATATATATATAATATAATTTATTTTATTTTTTAAAATCATTTTTATTGTTGGTAGATCATTTTGACTTGGTAGCTCGCAAGCCAAAAATGTGTGGCCTCCCCTGATGTAAACCATCTCCCTGTGGATGTATAGTAGTGTGTGGACATTCTGCTTCCTCCTAAAGTGAATAGTGATTTTTTATGTTTAGTATAAGACTTGTTAAGATTATAATTGATTAGCTGATCCAATTAATTGTTTTTTTCCCTAAACTTTAAGTTGTACCAGTAAATACTGACCCTTTGAGGAAGATTTCTGAAATGTTTTAATGTTTGCAATGTTTTCAAATGGTTATGGCATTATTTATTTGTATTTATTGCTATGTATTTCAAATATATGCTCACTTCCACAATGGTTTTAAATATCATTTACATACCTTGGCTGGGTAGTTTTAAAGTAGAGGACCACACTTTACCACAAAACCCCAGCAACTCTGAAACATACCAGTGCTACACACACACACACACTCCCATATTGGTTTTAATGCTTTATTGAGGTCCACCACCCCAACACTATGTGGGCAATAGTGATCCTATGGTCAGACAATGACTTATGATGACTGGAGTAATGAGCTAAGAGATTTCTCTTTGGTTACTCTGTGTGTGTGACTGTGCAAATGCGTATGTATAAAGTGGCAGCAGGGTTGAGTGGAATAATAGCAGTGCCTGAGGAGCTAATTCAGCTGCAGCTCCAAGCCCTCTGCAGCGCACTAATGAAGTCAGGCTTAATTACTGAACCTACCACAACTCTGCCCAAAACACACTAATTACACCACCACTCCGGTCGATTACTCCGGGGGGACGATCATATGTCAGCCTGTCGACCTGCACCTCAATCCCCCCCATCTCTTTTTTTGTCTCTTGTATAATGGAACAGTAAATACATTGCATTCGTCTACCGTCTGAATTCACTCTTTTGACAACTCACTTCCCTCAGAGTGACAACACAGTTATCTGAGGGGAAGTTGCTGTACAAGAAGTCAAATCAAAACAAATGCATGAATTATAGAGCATCTGAAAAAGGAAAAAGAAATACAATCTTATCTTATGCACTGGGCTCAGGTTTTGACATTTTTCTAAATGTCTCCTGGAAAATGGGAGACACAAAGGGCAATCCGCTGAACTATCCGTACCGGTGTGGAGACACAGTGGAGGCCACCAGAACCTTGGAGTAGAACAAGATTACTCATGTCCCTTGTCTGAACTGCTCATGGCCTAGGACGTGAAAAGAATGCAATATAATGTGCTTCTTGTTTGAGTGAGAAGAGTGAAATCAGGTGTCAGAGACACTCGAGCAGTTTCAAAGTAGCACTCCATGAAAAATCTCATTACAAACTGTTCTGATATAGGAGTCGCACGGTTCGCCATATAGGCTTTCTTGCGACATTTTCCACACCAGCCCTGGAGAAGACCATGGCATTCTGTCTCTAGATGGTTCAGTGGCTGTTTAATTTAAGAACTGTAGAGTCTGAACTTCAGCTGGGAGTGTGCATTCCTGTTATACTCCCCATGCTCATCATGCTCTTCTAAAAGGCTGTTTCCTGTAAAAAAAAAAAAGGAATAGCTCAGCCAAAAAGCCATCTTCTCTCACATACAGTTGAAGAACGTCAAAGACATGCATGGTATCTAAAAGTTTGCTTTTTAGGTTTTGCACTTGGGCTCATGTTAATGATATTATAATCAGTCATTTAAATGTGATTTTTGGGTGAAAATTTTGTAGAAATGTGTTTTTATAAGAAATGGAAACAAACTTCAGCATTTTTAGTCATCTTCTTCATCCAAGTCACAGAAGTGACCCAACATAAGCCTGATAAACAAATAACACAATATAGAGAATCTCACAAAATTGAGTACACCACTTACATATTTGAAGATATTTTGTTTAATCTTTTCATGGGACAACACAGAAGAAATGACACTTTACTGTAAAGTAGTCAGTGTACAGCTTGTAAATTTGCTGTTCCCTCAAAATAACTAAATACACAGGCATTAATGTCTAAACCACTGGCAACAAAAAACACCACTAAGTGAAAATGGCCAAATTATGCAAAAAGTGTCAATATTTTGTTTGGCCTCTATAATTTTCCAGCTCTGCCTTAACTCTCTTGGGCATGGAGTTCAGTAGAGCTTCACAGGTTGCCACTGGAATCCTCTTCCGTTCCTCCATGACGACATCACAGAGTTGGTGGATGTCAGAGACCTTGCACTCCTTCACCTTCCATCTGAGGATGCCCCACAGAAGGCCAGTCCAGCACCTTTACCCTAAGTTTCTTTAGCAAGGCAGTGGTCATCTTGGAGGTGTGTTTGGGGTTGTTATAATGTTGAAATACTGCCCTGCGGCCCAATTTCAGAAGGGAGGGGATTATGCTCTCCTTCAGTATGTCACAGTAGATGTTGGCATTTATGGTTCCCTCAATAAACTGTAGCTCTCCAGTGCTGGCAGCACTCATGCAGCCTCAAACCATGACACTCCCACCACCATCCTTGACTGTAGGCAATACATACTTGTTTTTGTACTCCTCACCTAGTTGCTACCACACACGCTTGACACCTTCTGAACCAAACAAGTTTATCTTGGTGTCATCACACCACAGGAGATGGTTCCAGTAATCCATGTCCTTAGTCTGCTTGTCTTCAACAAACTGCTTGCAGGCTTTCTTGTGCATGATCAGAAGAAGCTTCCTTCTGGGACAAAATCCATGCAAACCTATTTGATGCAGTGTGCAGCGTATGGTCTGAGCACTGATAACCTGACCCCTCACCCCTACAACCTCTGCAGCAATTCAAAATTCAAAACACAACCTCTGGAAATGATGCTGGGAAAGTACACTCTACTTTTTTTGGTCTACCATGGTGAGGCCTGTTCTGAGAGGAACCTGTCCGGTTAAACCAATGTATGGTCTTGGGTGTGCTGCAGCTCAGTTTCAGGGTGTTTCCAATCTTATTATATCCTGGGTCATCTTTATGTAGAGCAACCATTCATTTTTTCAGACCCACAGAGAGAATCTCTTTGCCATGAGATGCCATGTTGAACTTCCAGTGATCAGTAAGACACACATCTGCTCCTCATTCACACCTGTAACCTTGTAACACTAACAAGTCACATGTCACCAGGGCGGATTGGGCACAATTTGGACATTTTTACTTAGGGGTGTACTCACTTTTGTTGTCACCATTAGACATTAATGGCTGTGTATTGAGTTATTTTGAGGAGACAGCAAATTTACACCATTATACAAGCTGTACACTGACTACTTTACATTGTATCAAAGTGTCATATCTTCAGTGTCATATCTTCCCATGAAAACATATAATAAAATATTTACAAAAATGTGAAGTTTTTTTTTTTTCACTTTTGTGAGATTCCATTTATTACAGCAAGTCTTGCAGTTCCTGAAGCAGCAAAACGGCCCCAGACCATCACACTACCACCACATTTTATTGTTGGTATGATGTTCTTTTTCTGAAATGTTTTGTTACTTCTATGACAGAAGCAATGGGACACACACCTTCCAAAAATTTATTTTGTTATTCCCAAAAGTGCTGGGGATCAAGATATTTTCTGGTAAAATTGAGACAAGCCATTAGGTTTTTAAAGTTTAGCAGTGTTTTTGTCTTGGCACTGTGCCATGTAGGCCACTTTTGCCCTGTTTCTTTCTTATGGTGGAGTCATGAACACTGACCTTAACTGAGGCAAGTGAGGCCTGACGTTCTTTGGATGTTGTTGTGAAGTCTTTTGTGACTTCTTGTATGAGTCATTGGGAAGGTTCACCACTGTTCCATGTTTTCACCATTTGCGGATAATGGCTCTCACTGTGGTTTGCTGGATCCCAAAGCTTTCTCATTTGTTGAATTGAATTTCTTTGGATCTCTGCATGATGTCTAGCTTTTGAGGATCTTTTGGTCACTTCACTTTATCAGGCAGGTCTTATTTAAGTGATTTCTTGATTGAGAACAGGTGTGGCAGTAATCAGGCCTGGGTGTGGCTAGAGATATTGAACTCAGGTGCTACTGTTAAGTCATGTTTTCACCGAGGTGTAATCACTTTATTACACAGGGCCATGTAGGTTTGGATTTTTTTTTCTCTCTTAATAATAAAATCCTTCACTTTTTTAAACATGCACTTTGTATTTACTTGTTTTGTCTTTGACTAATATTTAAATTAGTTTGATAATCTGAAACATTTAATTGTGACAAGCTAATGCTTTTTCACACCACTGTATATCTTTTATTTACAATGTGTCAACTGTAAGAAACCACAAAAGCAAGTCTGTCTATTTAGGATTAATTAACAACTGTGTGACTTTTCTGTGTAATTATCAAGTGTGTGACTCGAGTTTAGACATGCTGCTTGCACAAAGCTAATTGGCAGAGTGAAATATTCTATTCCATTAGTCTCAATGCAAAAATAAAGAAGCAAACCTACCACACCTAAACTGCCTTGGCTGAACAATTACATTCGCAGTAAGGAGGGAATCTGTGTTAATTAGATTTTTCACTCAAATATTTCATCAATGAGCTGAACAGAGAGTCTGGGCTCAGTCCCAGGTCTGGAGATGGGCATTAACAGTAAGGCATAGTCTGATGATGATGTGCATACATGTATAAATCAGGAGCGACATCCTAGTTTTTACCAGCAATGATGCAACAATTTCAGTGATGCACCTCCGAGTAGGTGTTACTTGGCTAGTGCTGCAGAAAGACATTATTTTTAGGTCCGACGTCATTAGAGGTAGAGATGAAGCAGACATTTGGCTGTACTAGCATGCATTATGCCATGACTTCATAAACCCTCTACTCTCCAAAAGACTTAATCTCAGTTATTACACAGCATATGAGAGACGGAATGAATCTAACTGGCATTGTCCCAATATCATCCTTCAGACCCTCCATAGATGTCAATGCTGAAGCCCAGATGTGTCAGAGCCAACAGAAGCACCAGGATACTCTCAGTTTTTCCCAAATATTAAAATATAATGAATGACTGAATGGTAGTGAAAACCCTCAAACCCATCCGTCCATTTTCCAAACCGCTTTATCCACTTCGGGTCGTGGGGAAGCTGGAGCCGATCCAAGCTGATTACAGGCCAGGGCAGGGTTCACCCTGGAAAGGGGGCCAACCCATCGCAGGGCAACACAGAAACAGACAACCATTCACTCACACACACTCACATCTATGGGCATTTTAGAGTAGTCAGTCGACCTAAACCACAAGCCTTGGGACAGTGGGAGGAAACCAGAGAACCTGGAAGAAACCCATGAAAACAGAGAGGGTTTGTACACTGAAAGACACATGTGGATCGAACCTTGGACCTTCTTGCTGTTAGAACAGGACCCTTAAATCTTTTCTTGGTTCTGAAACAAGGTTTCAGTAAATGGCACATTTTGGGGGATGGGCTGAAATAATTCTGCAAACTAATTAAGCAATAGACACCAACAAACCAACACACAGCAGATCGTGTAAAGCAAGGGTGCTCAACTCTGGTCATGGAGATCTACCACCTTTCAGCTCAAACCCTAAACTAACACACCTGATCCAGGTGATTAAGGCCCTCAGGGGTGTCTGACTTGGAGAACTAGGTGTGTTGGATCTGAACTCTCCAGGGTGGTAGAGCTTTAGGACTGGAGTTGGGCCTCCCTGGTGTAAACTTACCGGCATGATGACGAAGAGTTGAAAGTTTCTTTGACAGATGTTCCATCCTTCTGAACATCTAACGCTGACAATGTTTCCAAAATCTCTCTTCTAAACATGTTTTGTGACTTCTGGTTAATATCACACAAACCCCCAATATTAATTTAAACCTGTATTTATTCAGCTGCTGCCGCAGTGCTGAGGTTAAACACAGCAGCGGAAATGGGCAAATCTGTTGATGCTTCATCTTCTCCATAACCATCCGTATGCCGTGTATGATGTTTTGTGTAAGACGTGCATGAGGCTACACACTGTAAACCACAGATGCTAATAATAATAATCATAATAATAACAATAATAATAATAATAATAAAGGCCTCACTGCTCAACGCATACCATTCCACAAATGCAAGCGTGAGTTATCTTGGATGCCAGTCATATCTCAAATGTTTATATTTGGATTATCAGGCACACAAGTCAGTGAGTATGTCAAATTAATCAGGCAGCCAAAAGCCATTGCTTTCCAAAATTGGATATTCGCAGGAGTGGCAGGAGTGGCTTATGTTTTTTAAGCAAAATGCAGACCAAGATTTACAATCCATATTAACCTTCACTGTTTTCTACCATTAAAACCCTTTTACACAGTGTTATGCACTCCAGCACAGAAAGCATTCCAGCCCTTGCAATAGTCTAGACCCTGCCTCCACCTCCTCCACAGGCTATTCTGCATCGACTCCTTAGATAATTACTAGATGCTTATCAGGGAATGAACATGGCAGTGAGAGAGAGCAGAGGGGACAAAGAGTGAGCCAGAGCCTAGAACTGCCCAGAGTGATGCAGCATTGTCCTCAGAAACACAGCAAGACTCTTAAAAAACATATACGTTATTGCTCATATCTGACAAGTCAGAATTTACTACAGTGTGCACAGGCCCTGGATGTTATTCACATACTTTCAGGTGCGTTAAATTCAGTCAAGACAAGACAAAAGCTGGGGGAAAAGGATCGACTTGCCAACGCAGTCAAAATTGACTCCTTTAGATAAGGCACCATTTATTTCATGGCCAATATATCGACTTATGTTGTGCAATGAAGCCTGTTCACCCTTTACATTTTCTGGTTTGGGAGGGGAATGAGATTGGGATTGGGTGAGTGCAGGGTGAGATCGTGTAATTAAATGCATTGTCTCTGAGTGGCTCTATTACAAGGCCCATAGCTGCTGGTGGCATGCCCCAAAATGATCCTCTTTTTTAAAAAAAAAAAAGCTTTGCTGCACTCAAGCAGTGCTTTGCTGTCCTCACCCAAATGCTTTTAAGCCCAGGGAAGCAAGAGGAATAATACCATGAATTCCTTTCTTTTCAACTACCTGCTTTTTTCTTCTACAATTTACATTGCACTGAAGCTTAATTTGACTGAAGATAAAAGGAGAAGAGAGGAAGGTAATTGTTGCTGCTTCTTTTGGTGGAAAAGCCAAATGCTGAACATTTTATTTAATGAAGCCTAATTAAATGAATCCAATTAGTAGTCGGTTCTGCTCATTAGATGGTAGATGGTTGCTTGGTGAGCTGTCCATCAGGGTGTATGCATTATGATTTTGACTTTCATGTTGTTTCATTTAATGACTCCTCATGGCCCAGTCTCTTCTTTGGCCTGCTGCCCTGGTCTACCACAGTCCTGCTCTTGTTTTCTTTACTCAGACACACTTGATTTAACCTTTCCTGAGCTGGACTGGGAGCAGGTACTCCCTCACCAGGATGGAGAACCACTGAACAATTCCAGCAGGAGACTAAATTAGCCTTGTAGATTAAAGGGCAGCGCCAACGAAATGTCTACATAATTAAACTATGAATATGTAAATAACAAAATTTCAGTGTACTTTGATGTAAATAAAAATCAATTCTAAGGAAATGTACCACATCTATGTGCCTCTAAATGCCTCTTACAAAAAGCTAGTACATCAATTGTTTACCAGTATGAGGCCTGATGACATGTAACATATTTTAATATAGCTTTGAGATAAAGTTGTGTAGGTTATGTAGATTTATCTGTGTATTTTTGCTATTATGTATGTTAGGAGATAATATATATTTAATTATATACATTTATTTGTATTGTTAGCACAAGATATTTTAGAAAACATCATAACGCATGGCTAGGGACAAAAGATAGGCTCACTTACTATTCTGATCCAACTAATTGACACACAAAGTTACTGTTATTTAAAATAGTACTAATATTAATATAATGTTTTGTTGGAGAAGGAATTTATTTCAATAATTTCAATAAATTTTTAAATAAGTTATAGTGCCCTCCATAATTATTGGCACCCTTGGCTAAGATGTGCTAAAAGCCTTAAAATAAATTTGATAAATAAATACAATTTTTATTGCAGAAGCATACTCACGCTAAAAATTGTACAAAAAACCTTCAACTCAAGTGAATTTCAAAGGAAAAAAAATCCCTGACTAAGAAATAATTATTTTTCATAAAATCACCTGTTCCACAATTATTGGCACCCCTGATATTAATACCTTGTACAACAAAACAGCATCTAATCTTCTCCTATAATGTTTCACAAGATGGGAGAATACAGAAAGAGGGATCTTAAACCATTCCTCTTAATCCTCTAACAGGAGGTTCCTCTCCTCTTCAGCTTACCCCACAGGTTTTCAATGGGAGATGGCCATGGGAGGAGCTTGATTCTGTGTCTGGTGAACCTTTTCTGTGTAGATTTGGCCACATGTTTAGGGTCATTATCTTGCAGAAACGACCCATCTTCAACTTTCGGGCAGAGGAACCAGATTTTGATTTAAAAGGTCCTGGTATTTCAATGCATTCATGATGCCATGCACCCTAACAAGGTTCCCAGGGCCTCTGGAAAAGAAACAGGCCCAGAGCATCACCGATCCTCCCCCATACTTCACAGTGGGCATGATGTGCTTTTCTGCATACTCATCCACCAGACCCACTTGTTTGTTGCCAAAAAGTTCTATCTTGGTCTCATCTGACCAAAGCACACGGTCCCATTTGAAGCCCCAGTACCGCTTAGCAAACTCCAGACATTTGTGTTTATGATTGTGAGTGAGAAAAGGTTTTTTCTGTGCATGCCTCCAAAACAGCTTGTTGGCATGTAGACAGTTGATGGTTGTTTTGACTGATGGAGACTTTGTGACTCCAAGATACTACCATTTGTTGAAATTATTGAACAGTGAGATTTGGAGAACTTTTTATTACTCTTACCATCCTCCTCACTGTTTGTGGTGGCAAAATAACCTTGCGTCCTTGTCCAGACGTGTTTACCACTGTTCCAGTTGTTTTAAACTTAATAATCCTCTGACAGTAGATATGGGCAGGTGCAGACGAGTGGCTATTTTCTTGTAGCCATTGCTTGACTTGTGAAGGTCGACACACATCTGCCTTATTTGAATGGTGTGTTCCTTTGTCTTTCCCATGTTGAATGGATAAGAGAAATGGCCTCTGTTTCACATCATATTTATACCCAAGGGAAACAAGAAGTGATGAATTACTAATTAAATGTTCCTAGATACTCTGTTCAACTTTGTAAACTACTGTAAAAATGACAAAAATACTTAAATTACATGTATTTCCCAGGAATTGTTAGGGGTGCCAATAATTTTCATAGTGAGAGTATGATTCTGCAATAAAAATGTAATTTGTTTTAAGGCTTTTAATACATCTTAACCAGGGGTGCCAATAATTATGGAGGGCGCTGTATACACACACACACACACACACACACACACACACACACACACACACACCTCAATGACCCAGAGATG
>JBBIGC010000018.1:8272600-8294561 GCA_037576955.1 Lepidarchus adonis | reverse complement strand
GAAAGACAAGTGTTGATTATTTTAGTAATAGGAGTGTTAATTCCAGATAGACATGTTTTAAGTAGAGTGGTAGGGGCTGGGTCAAGCTGACAGGAGGAAAGGTTAGCCTTAGCAATAATCTCAGAAACAGCACTGGAATCAACTGGTGCAAAGCAGCTCAGTTTTATAACTCGAGGCGTCGGTTAGTGGCCTTCATGGCTCTGAGCCCAGGGGTAAACCAGGAGCAGGACAGAGACACAGGGACATGCCGATGTTTCATAGGGGCTTGGTCGTCAAGCAAATCACTAAGTGTGTCATTATAAAGAGAGACCATACTATCAGGAGAAGAGAGATTGTGAGATTGGGAGGCAGCAAACTGGTCAGTATTGACAGACTTGATATTACAGTAAGAAACAAGATTTTACTCATGAGAAGAGGGGGGAATGGAAAGAGAAAAGTCACACGTTCTTTGATTATTAAGTCTGATCTATAAACCACAGCCAAGCCACCACCTCTTCCTGTTTGTCTGGCTTTGGGCAGGAAGCTGTATCCAGGTGGAGTCATTAAGTTTAAATGGAAATAATCCCCAGGTTGTTGCCAGGATTCAGTAACACAGAACAGGTCGACTTTCTGATGAGATATGAGGTCACAGATTAGTGAAGCTTTGTGACTTATGGAACGAGCGTTGAGAAGAGCAAGGTTAAAGTTGAGAGAGACTGATGGAGGTGCAGATGGTTTGGGTAGAGGAAGAAGTTTGTTGCAGTGTATTCCTCTGACAGACTGCGGGCGGTGACGTTGACGGCGATCAAACGTCAACACAGTTGGAATGAATGAATCAGAGCTGGAGATGATGACGGGTCCTCATATGCTGCAGCGATGTATGTAGCGAGGGCGCCGAGCAATCCCCAGTGACACAGACTGTAGGGAACAGGATCCATCCGAGAATGGCAGTCTAGGAGTTTAAGTTCAGACCGAGAGTACGTGAGCAGCATTGCCAGGCAGCACAGTAGTGCAAAGCGCAGGGTTTCAGCGATAAACAAGCAACAAGTGCCCAACCGCATTCAGTGAACCGGACTAAAAACACTGTGACCAAGCCACTCAGCACCATGTCATCCAAACTAGGCACGTTAGCCAACCCAAACTCTCAACCCAAAAGGAACTGCAAACGAGTCAGCCGCCATTACTACAATCAACGCTGATAACAACACTGGAGCAAAAGAGTAGAAACTCACTCACCACAATGCAGTTATGGTGCAGGGAGATAGGGAGAGGGCTTGCGCAAATGGAAGACAGCAGCAGGTGAGTTAATGGTGGAAAGGAAAACACAGCAGCAATGTATCAGTTTTGTCTCACTTGTGTGAAAATCTGATTCTTTTTCATATTTATATCAGAAATAAAGAAACTTATAGATAGTTAGAACTTAATTAATCCCTCTGTTAGGTTCCTCTGAGAAATTCAATAAAGAGCTGACCAAATAAAGCACCACTGTCACAGATGTCACAATACTTCACCCAGGCCCTCAGAAATGTAGTTGTTTTTCGCAATTCTTCCTCTCAGAAATTTAGTTGGTGTTTTCACTCAGCTCACCTAAAGTGGAGCTACTGGTGTCCTCATTCAGACCCTCAGAAATGAAGCTGGTGTTGTTACTTAACTCGTCAGAGGTGGAGCTGGTTACCTTGGTCCAGACCTCAGAAGTGGAGGTAATGTCCTCACGCCAATCTTCAGAAGTGTAGTCGGTATCTTAACTTCTGTACTGAGAAGTGCAGTTTGTCAGTTTGGTTTTTGTAAAAGAGCGCCCCCTAGTGACGGCGTGTTCTGTTTACTAAACCCTGCGCATGCGCATATGCCCACTTCACTCAGGAACACTTGGAAATCATTACAAGATGTCATATGGGAAAACATGAGGTATTCGTGTACAATTGTCTTAAAATTTTAGTTTTATTGATCTCTTGACTGTAATTTACGCATAAAATTCCTGTTGAAATCGAAACGTTTCGCAAACGCGTTGTCTAAAAGCGAATAGATGGCTTTACAGCTTCCAGGTTAGCACGATTAGCTGGGAAGCTGTGACTTTTAGCAACATTATGATTGAAAGATTCTGTGTTATCTGCTTTGGGCTGTTTCTACATGTAGTCACAGTAAGATAGCGTTGCTGGTTGTAGTAAACGTGTAGTAACCTAGGTGGACGTCGCTGACAGTCAAAACACTGAAGTTAGCTTTTTCTTAGCTTCTTTTTCGAGCTTTCCGTTCCACCTTAAATCTTGCGGTACTTGTCCTATTTCCGTCTCTAGACACTGGAACGTAAGCGCGGCACTGCCTCAACATTTAAGGTGGAACGGAAAATTAGATTAAGTTGACTTAACCTCTTTAGCCATGACGCTAATGTGTGCTTTCTTTATAGGTAATTAATTAGTTGACGCATGTTATCACGCCATAAATCTGTTTGCAGTGACTAAAGTTCATTTATATAGCACGTTATTATACACCGAGGTCATTTATTGTACTATGCAGAGATAATGAGAATAAAAAAGTAAGCAAAAATTGAAATAAAATTTAATTACAAGAAATAAAAGTAGAATTGTAAATAAATGAAGATAAAATGCACTATATAAGTACATGAAAGTCTATCTTAGTTCTGATGTTCATTGGGAGCTGGTTCCAGCAGTGGGCAGTATAGTGACTAAAGGTGAAATACTTCATGTTTAGGACGAAATGTTGTTGTTTTTTACAGTACAGAGTGAACTGAGAGGCAATAAGAAGAACAGCAGCTTAAAATGCCTGCCAGAAACACTGTGGCGAGTGGGTTACCCAACAGCAAAGTGAGATACTCAAAGCTTGCGAGTGATGATGATGGCTACATTGACCTTCAAGTAAGGAAATCATATTCATGTTGCGATAGATATCTGAAAACGGAGGAAAAAATGTTAATACTCCTATTTACTTGTTCTTTCATTCATCACGCTATTTGGTCTTTATATATTTATTTGTTTTCACAGTTCATTGTATTTACAGTCTGTTTGTATGTTTTTTAGTTTAAGAAGAGCCCACCCAAAGTCCCATATAAGGCAATTGCCCTGGCAGTCGTCCTCTTTCTCATTGGCTCAATTTTGATCATCATTGGCGCTCTTCTTTTAGCAGGATACTTTGACGTTCAAGATGTGAGTATGCAACTTTAATTCCACTTTGGCCTGTCTTCCTGTATACATGCCGGCAGTTAGTATCCAGTGTTAACACTCATTATAAATATAAAAGAGTATCATGGACCAGGTGTGAGAAACCCTGGACATTGGTTATGCTAGTTCCTATAGCTATATAAAATTAGTTTGAAGGGGATCAGTCAGAAACTTAATTTTAGACTTTTTAACATATTGTTGCAAGCAAAAACTACAACCAGTGCATCCTGAAATGCACACGTTGCAATGCCTTGACTTTAATGAGGTAAGTACACACAGTCCCAGCCACAACAGCTGTGGCTCAAAAAGCTAACATAATACTTTATCTCGGCCAGTTTGCTTCATTTTTCAGCCAAATGTTTCCTCATTTAAGTTCAGCCATCCACCTTGTTAACACTTTGATGGAAAAATACTTCATTCCATTAGCAAAATCTGTATTTAAGTGAATTGCAGTGCATTTAATAAGCCTGCATGACAAAAGGCTGAGCCCTGCTGAAAGTAAATTGTTCAAGCTGTGCTCGGAGAGTTCAGAATGGAGTGTGATTACGTTCCTGCTGTGAGGAGCATCTGACACTAGCGTTAATCCTGGTCATGGATTGTCTTAAGGAGGTCCTGTCTCCTGTCCTATTTCCTGATTCAGTGCAGATGGCGTATCACTACCCGCACACGCACCTTAACTTGATATCTGAAAAAGTGGGGTTCATATTTTCTCTCCATCAAGGTGGTGAGATGGGTCATTCAGACCATAATACTCCTTGAAACTGGAATCACTGGTCACAGTATAGTATAACCCTCTATAAGTATAGCTCTTCAAAGGTTCCAGTGAATTACTCAAACAATAGAAAGCTGTAAATAAAGGTAAAGAAAAGAAAACAAAGTTTGGGATCATCTAGAGGTTGCGACAGTCGGTGGTCCTCATAAATGTTCTTCTGAAGTGACAGTATTTTTGCTTGTATCTCACTCGCAGCACCGCGACCGCACCATACCGGTCCTCATTATCGGGATCCTGGTCTTCCTCCCAGGATTCTACCACTTGCGTATCGCCTACTACGCCTCTAAAGGCTACCGTGGATACTCCTACGATGACATCCCGGACTTTGATGACTGAGAAACATGGAACATTGTGACAGCTCACTGACGTTTCTGATAGATCACTGAAGAAGAGCCTTCTTTTATGTGCAGACACAAAACTGCCAACTTGTCAGGCTCTCATTTTGAAGCATAGCACATGGGGAAAGATGGTATGTGTTAGCCAAGATTTTGTTGGTGAAAAGAGCGTCTGATAACGCTGGTAGTTTTGAGCATAAAAACCCATTATTTATATTTTTGTATTGCTCATTTGGAGAGGAGAGGCTTGAAGCATTTGTGATGCTACATTGCCATGTTGCAGTTAACTGTCACTGGAAACATTTGCAGCATCTGCATTATATTTAACGTCCCTATACAACATATGCTATATACAAGCACTTTGCAGGAGAAACTTGTCACTATTGACAATATGGATACTTTTCTTTAAAGCATAAACAACGAACACCCTCAACATCTTCACTGGACACTGCAAAGACTAAAGATATTCACTGTTGCATTCCATGATGTCGCCTGTATCACAATGTCATAAAAAATTTGCAATTTCCTTTTTTTCTAAGTGAAAATAATTGCACTACCTCTACTGAGTTCTGCACATTTTAATACGTAAAGAATTGGACAAAAATAAAGCAATTTTTGTTCTGTACTAATGTTATGCCTCATTTTTATGTCATACTGAGCAAATTAATAAATTATTCTTCACTACAGTTAGCAAAAAAATGAAACATTAAATGTACTCCCAGTAGAGCAAGGTGTTAACTTTAATATGATCATTTAATTTAGTGTTTATTCACACATGTACTTTTTAAAAGAATTGTACTTGAACATCTGCGACCATGAGTACGAAGTGGATCTAATTTATTTATCACTCATTCATAGATTTTTTTTTTCTTCTTAATTGTGTTTTTTGTCTGTAGAAGCAACTACTTGTGCAACAAGATCTACAGAATTATCCCATTATCCCAAGTTCAATCTGAGCGGTTTATTTTTCACATGCAGCTCTACAAGTACAATGTACAGTGAAATGTTTTTCCAGCAATACTCTCCAACCATGCTGCACATAGAATAAGATGTATAACTTTTTACAAACAAAGCGAGGTAACACAATAAAAAAAGTTCAAACAAGATTAAGAGAAATTAAAATTAATAATAATAAATAATAATAATTAGTGGTGTGCAGTTATATATAGTGATAGTTACAACAAAAAAATATATAAATAATTTAAAAAAAGTTTTGAAAGTGAAATCCTTCATCCAGTTAAAAGGAAAATGGATGTATGCAGAATATGGGCTATTTTTATAAATCATTTAAATAAAATGAATGAAAAGCATTACGCTTGCCCATTTACGCCCTCCAATGGCTGGAAAGTGAACAGATCTTAAGATTAAATCAAATCTTTTGTTCACAGTAAGTCATCAGAAAATGATCTTAGATAAAATTCCTTTCTATTTTTTAGGGGTCTCTGTCATAGAGACAGTATAACTGACACATTGTTATGAACATAATGGCTACAGATTCTTCTCCTGCTCACTGTACATTCAATCATAAAAAACACCTCCTGGAGAAACACTTTAGTTCAACCTGATCTGTAAATGCTGACTCTGATAACCCAGTGATTTTAATCAAAAGAAATAATAAATAGCCTAGTGTATAAATCACATGACAGTTCAATGGGCCTCATTCATTTTTTTTTTTTATCCTTATATTTGTTCTTGAACGAAGCCTGTAAGAAAGTCAACATCAGATTTGTGACATGTTCTTAAAACACAGAGCTGTTCACACTTGTGTTCTTATGATGATGATTATATTTACACTTATTAATTGGGCTGGTGCTTTTGTCCAAAGCAACTTCCAAGCTGCATGGACAATCAAGCATTTTGTTTGCACATGACGACACTGATGTGAGTGCTACAAAGAAATTCATCACATCCCATTTAGTTGGCAGATGGCAAGTGCTGTAACATGAACTATAAGTGGTGCACTGATATCTGGAAGTGCCAGAAAGAGTTCAACACATTCATCTTAATCATTAAATACAGACGGTGATCGCTACAACATGAACTATATAGGGTACATTACTATCTGGAAGTGCCAGAAATAATATAACACATTCATCTTAATCATTAAATACAGATGCTGATATCTACAACATGAACTATATAGGGTACATTACTATCTGGAAGTGCCAAAAAGAGTATAACACTGTTCTCTTAATCATTAAATACAGACAGTGATATCTACAACATGAACTATATAGGGTACATTACTATCTGGAAGTGCCAAAAAGAGTATAACACTGTTCTCTTAATCATTAAATACAGACAGTGATATCTACAACATGAACTATATAGGGTACATTACTATCTGGGAGAACTAGAAAGAGTCCAACACATTCTTCTTCATTATTAAATGCTACAAAAGAAGTCCAATACATTAAATACAGACTGAAACAGGCTGTAACATGACCTATAAGTAGGAAAATGACTCTCTGGGAACATAGGTGGAGATAGATTGTGTGTCCCATTGAGTCCCATTGTCATGTAAACATCAGTGTGGAAGTTCTAAAGGTGGTAATTATGTCTGTGAATCGATTTTATCTTCTTCAGTATGTCCTTTTGTTTAAAAGTGCTACCTAAGTGCTTAGTTTATATTTATAAAATGTTATAAAATGTTTTTGATATGTTTTTCCTCCTCATGGCACAATCTGCAGCATCTTGAGGCTGCAGTAAATATGTCCCTGGGCGAGAAGGCCTAGGGTGCAGAAATAAGCTGATAATAAGGCACAGTTTCCAAAAAACTGATGTACACTGAGATGTTTGTGTAGTGTTTATATATTTTAAAAGACCATAATGATGAAAATAATGATGACAAATTGAAAAGGAGCATGAAATTGTCATTTAAATCCTAAATCAGTGTATAATTGAAGAAAACACAGTAAGTACTGTACATTACCCATGGGCTGTGTTGCCCTGTGATGGGTTGGCCTCCTGTCCTGGGTGTACCCTACCTTGACATCGGCTCTGGCTTCCCCACGACCTGAAATAGATCATCCAAGTTATTTTCTATAAACGTGTAAATTCTGTACTTATATAAAAAAAACGTTGAAAGAAAACGTTGAAGAATGTCCGAATTCTATGAAAACTGTGAAAGTTGTAAAAAGTTTGTGAATAAGGTCTTATTAAATCTAAACTGACTGCTTTGCACATCTTAAAAATCAGAAAGACACAAGTTATGGGAGTTACAGTTGAAATTACACGATGGTACAGATGATGTCCAATAGGCAGCGGGTAAAATTCTCAGCCTTTTTGAATGAAAGGCTGAACCTCCATTAGCTCCTCATGTGGCCTCAACCGGTCAGGAGGTCAAACGAGAGCAGGCTTCTTTTTTGAGGTGAATTTCTCCGTGCCACCTTAAATGGAGCACAGTTAGACCCAACAGTACCTGTGTAGAAGCTCTGACAGAACCACGAAAGGTGGAGAGGAGGGGGTTTTATGGACAAACAGCCTCGTGACAGGGATGTGATTTTTCAAACGTGGACACAAGGGGAAGAAAAGCACATGGACAGACCAAGGAGGGAGGGGGAGGGAGGTGAGGTCTGTCTCCGGGGGGAGGGAGAGGCGTTTGGGGAGTAAGGGTGGGAGGGAGTGGAGAGAGCGAGGTGGAGACAAGGAACAACCACAAACGGGGCGCTTGTCGCTCACATGGCTGCTTAGTCCTCAAGTTTTGGAAAGCAAGTGTGTCTTTCTGTAGCTGCTCGGTGTGGTGTTGCATTATTCTGAGGGAAAAACACAACAACTACTACAATCGTACTTCCACACTGAGAAAAGCGCGAACTTCAAAGCGCGCGCGGTGATTCTGGAACAGGAGCGAATGCGTGGTTGAGCGCGAGCGCCGTCTTCCTCGCGCTCAACGGGATCTCGGAACTGTAGTAACTGCGTTTGTCTGAGGCGAACAACGGACACAAGGGGGAAACAAATGAGAAACACTGAATGGCTCCAGACTCGCCGAGCACCTGCCGCTTGGACAATGTAGAGCCGTGGATGCTGGACTAGTGCCGGGGCTTGTTCTACCTCAGCTTGGTGTGAGAGACAGGCCTGGTCAGGAGGAGAGGACTGCACCCTGTCCCTAAATAAAGTGCGCTGACTCAAATTCATCTGCTGAAAACCTGGGGATTAGAAGAAGAAGGGGAAAACTCGTCCATGGAGTGACAGATTTTTGTTGACGGTGACAGACAAGTGCCTAAATCAGGTAAAAATGAGAAAGTCCACTAACCCTTGATGCCTAATTCTTCTGAAACTTTCAGCTGAACTTTGAATTTAATTCTATTAAATCTAACCCTCCATGCTAAACTTTAACCAAAAATCTCTTAAGACTTAATCCTCTAGCTTTAATTCTAGCACCACTCACAAGTGCACCCACCAGATAGCCTGTAAACACTTGAAGCCATCTGTAGGTGTTCTACAATGGGCACCTTAAAAAGGCAAGAGCTTGTTTAAAGGTGGTTTCCACTGCATAATTCAATCTTCGAGATGTACGAAAACATCAAGAGTGGGTTTGATGTGCGGTTCAGAAACTTGCTGCCTTTATTTAGTGGTGGAGAATGGAACCAGGAGTCACAATGTTTACAGCACAAATACAGGTCATTTAATCTACTATCCAGAACCAACAGGGAACATACACACATTTTATATATGACGTTGATCATGGAAGAACAGTGGCTAACCTGAAACAATACATTGGGGACTTTTTATCCCAGAGCTTAATTCAAATCATTGGAAGATCTAATGTATTTATCAGACGTTGGTAAGACTGGTAACCATTCCTTGTAATAACGTTTTGAGAAGTAGCTTTATGGGGCGATAAACTCTTCAGACATCTAGTTACTTTAGAAAGCGCTGTGAAAAAATCAGTAAGTTTCTTAAAAAATGGCACATCAGGATTTTGTTTGGTCTTAAGGACTTAATCATGCTGAAATTTTGAAAAATTAATGGCATAACGCTTTAAGCCCCATCTGTTACAGAATATTCTCTGCATATGTTATTCATTGCTGTTCAGTTGCACACACATGAAGTGATTAGATGCTGCTTTGTGTATGTGTTAAAGTTGTCTCTATAAATGGTGTTACGAGCTGTACATGAGGCACAGTGTGGGCTATGGGAACAATGGTCAGCACCTGCTTGACTGGACAACATTCACTTATTTTTTTCAATTTCTAAACAACACTTTAGTACAGATTCAAGATTTAAAAGAGATTTATTGTAAATACAACAATATACGCAGTACACTGTGTATTGAAATGCCATTTCACTTATAAAGAATAAATTTTGTATTAAAATTTAAAAAGAATGTCAAGTAAAATATATTAAATGGAATTTGCATGTAAGTAAATTAAACTAAATAAACAAATTAAACTATATAAATCTATAAAAATACCTTTAAATCTATTTTTTAATGTCTATACACTGAACAAAGGGACAACAAGGGATATTCTAAAATTGTGAATGCATTGTGGGAATGATATGTGCAAAAGACATTGTACCAGGTTCAAGTTATTTGGGATATTTTCAACAAGACAAAGACACATTTAAACATGTGCAAATGTAAACAGGTGTATATGTGCAAATGGAGATATTGCATGAGGGTGAGAGTTTGAGAATGCCCACCTTGACATTTATCCTAGAAAACCTTTACTCTCTTCACAGATCAGCTGTTGAAAGTGTCTGTAGTAAGTTTCTCTTTACAAGTGGTTGGGTTTTTTATGAGCGTCTCACTGTTGGTCTACTGGAATTGGTCAGCAGAAGCAAGTGAAGCACATGTGACCCCCTCCTTCCTATGTTGACGTTGGGGTGGGGTGGAAAGGTGGGGGTTAGACTGGCAAGAGACCCCATTCCCTGTCATTTGATGTGAATTATGAAGCACTTACAGATCTGCTATTAGAAACACAGTAGCAGGTCCATGTGTGAACAGATAACCCCCCTTTAATTTCTTCAAAGATTCGTATCATTCCAAATGTGTCGTCTGAACATTCATCAGTGCGGTCGGACAGTTTAATGACAGCTTAGGAGCTTTTGCCATTTTCCGCCCCAGACATGTTTGAATTACACAGTAATTCCCGAGTGGTTACTGGTCCCGCAGGGGGTTGCTGGGTGGTCATGTGTGGCTTTGTAAATGTGAACTTGCTTACTCAGTACTCAGGCCACCATTGTGCCCAAAGTCTGTGTTGCTTCAGCTCCAGTCTCCATTCATCTGAGGACCATGCTGACTTATTCCATTACCTGGCTTTTCCCTCTGTTTATGTGCAAACATAGGTTAGCGATGTTGGCACCATCTGTGTTCATAAATCATACATGCTGCTGCTCTGATCAAAGGTCTCAGTGGGTGCACCAAAAGGAAAACAAGACATTTTGCTTTCTCTTTCTCTGTTATTCTCGTTCTCTGTGTTTTTGTTGTTCTCGAACTGCACAGCTTTGTCATTCGTCAGTCCACCACCCCTTGCTAGACGTTGAGTGGAGTTTTCAAGATATTAACACATGCTTGCAGTCACTAAACGTTTTTCTTACATGGGCTTTAAACAAAAGTGCTCACAGTAGTTTGGAAGAAAAGGCCAGAGTAAGGGGATTACAGCAAGATACTGTTACTACGGGCTACTAATGAACGCATTCTGCACACTCTAAGGCCTTGTTTCAGTAATACTGAGCACACTCATGAGTATCTCGTGAGAGTTTATGCATGAGGGAGGCACGAGACCAGTGCTGAAGTATTAATCCACCATAACTCATATTCATGTCTACAGCAAGGACAGTGTTAAATATTTGTCGGTATCATAGTAATTCCACAGAGATTGTGTTATTAATTTATTTATTGTTGTACAATTAAGCTGTAATGTGATTAAAACCTATATCTATCTATCTATCTATCTATCTATCTATCTATCTATCTATCTATCTATCTATCTATCTATCTATCTATCTATTTATCTATCTATCTAATTATCTAATAAATTACATAACACTTCCTCCTTCCCTGATGTCCACTTTCAACACTGGTCAGTGTGAAGGTGTTTATCATTAAGTGAGCCTTTTGCACTGCAGTGTGAAAATCATCTTAAGATCACAGAATATTGCATATCAGGAAAGTTTTTCAAAGTATCACAATATGATATTTTTTTTGCCATATTGCCCACCGCTAGTTGTAATGCAGATGATTATCTTCTGCGTCTGCCTCCTTTTCTCAATAATATGTTTTAGAACAGCTTCGCTGTCATCTAACTATGGATCGACAAACAGAATATGCATTTCACATATGAAATAAGAGATAATCTTAATTTTTTCTTTAAGTGCTGTTTATTTAATGAGGACAGTGTCTTGCGAGTTTGATCAGAGTCCTCTCTTTTCCTCTCTTTATCTTTCGATTAATGTTTTGATTTTGATTTCAGATACTCAATAATTTTCACTTATTTTCCTTTTACTATTTCCTTTGGCTTTTTTAGGTAGATGCTTGTGTGTCTCTCTAAAAGAAAATGTCAGGGATATTTGAGGAAATGCTTTTCTCTGCAAGACAGTATGCAAAGCAGTTTGCCCAAAAACAATTCAGTTTGATCCATCCTTGTCTAATTGTAAAAGGATTGATGAGCTGCGAGTAAGAAACAGAGATGACATGATACATTACTAACACATATCCTGTACATTATTCTGTAGACTGACTGTTCCTTTACTTTTGTTCAGCTCATGATTGGTATGCCTAACATAAACATACCAGTTATTTCATTTGTGTTTTGCCTTAATCAGTGGCTGAGATTTGCTTCATCTGTTCTTTGAACAGCCCTTGAGTTGTGTGAAGCAGGTGAGGAGTACCAGCTTATCCTGGGCATTATAGGGCTAAACGAGCTTTAAGGTGCTACTCTGGCATCTGAGGGCATTGGTTAGACTCTGTCACATCACAGGTACTGATGGGATGTGTGATGATCTGAACATCCTAACATGATTACCTGCTATGATTACAGGAGCTGCATTGATCAGTTTTACAATTATTAGTGACTTTGCTATTCATTCAAATGCCTCTGAAAAGCTGTCATTTATAAGGTACGAAATGTTTAAAAATGTTTATCTAAATGCTGAATGTCTAATCTCAGTATATGCTAAACCAAATCATTTCATATCTCTCACTTCTTCTTTCTCAGAAATTCACAACCATTGACATCACTAAGGACAACTGGGAAGTTAAAGTTTATGGTGCTTGTTTTGTCCATGAATTGTTGAAGAATTCAAATGTACATTAGTTTGGACTCTTTAGCATCTCCTCCACTCTAACATTGACCTAAAATGTTGGTTTTTGATTAAGTTTTAAGCGACTGGATGGATCCAATCATGCAAATGTGCTAAATCCTACAACCTCTAAACCAATTGACTGAACATGTAGAGCTGTGTTACACGGCTTTGTACAGACTGGTCATTAAAAAAATCATATTCCACATTTCATAACTCAGCTGAACAGCTATTAAAATGACTGAACAATATCAACAGGGTGACGTTGGCCTACTGTCCTTTCCCTTGTCCTCTGTCCCCTTCCTTGGCCTGCTCTAGCAGCCTGGTCTCTGGAAGGATCATCCAGGATTAGTGACAGAGTAATACAGCTGCTTATCAGGCTGTCACCGGCAGCACTCGCTACACACTTCAGTACAGTGCAGGTAGGCTTCACAGTGATCTATTATTCAGCTTCACTGACAGATACATGAGATGCATTCACAAGTGTACCACTGATGTTTTTATTTGGGCACCAAGCTCTGTGTCTGCAGCAAGTCTAGTGTAGTCAGTCTGAACATCTTTCACCGTACTTACTCAAGTAATCTCTGTTAAATGACGTCAACTGCATATGAACTATTTTGTACATGTCTGTATATGCCACCCTCTTTGGCAAGTGGATCTTTGAGCCAAGGAAATCCTTCTGGCCTCAATTCGGCCTTTTCCATGTCTCTACATGCAAGAGGGATTATTCTTGGCCTGCAAACCCACTTTGTCACCCTATAAAATGCATCAAACATGCTTAGAGCCTTTCCCATCAAGACACCCAAGCTAGTCACTTTCAGAGAGCCACTTGACATACCTAATGCCATGTCACATCCACCATGTAGCTTATAATGCGATCAAAATGGCATGCGTCCCAGTGCACAGATTTACTCTGAGTATTTCTGAACACAACCTCAACTGTTTGCCTAAGAGTGGACACAACAAAATTGGAACGGTTACCTATAAAAGTGAAGCTAAGCTAGGGATTACAAGGTGCAAGGCGGGTGAGATTTGGCATCTGTTAGAAGCAAGAAATTAAGCTATAAGAGTGAATGCTGGCTAAGGTTTGATCAATAATGTAGCCCATTGACATTTAAGGCTTTTCATTTTGTGTTTCGTGCAGCTGTGATCAATGTTTAATTTAATTATCTTGTCATGGCCCTGAACAGTGGCCCATTGCCCAAACCAAGAAATATCCCAACTGGAGATAGATCCACCTAAGGTTGGTACAGTCTGCCAAAAGAACAAGCTAAGCCCTCTAACAGATGCTTCTGGTCTTAACAAGAGGATAAACTGGCTCAAAAACTGTTCATATTGACATGGTTGTTTCTGAGAAAGAAATTAATTCACGTACATTGCTATTTGGCAAGTTATGCTTATAGCTAAGCAAAGCCAGCTGTCAAGTATGACCAGTGCGTTGCCTTGAGATCACTACCAAGGGACCTCTCTTCACCTCATAACTTGCTTGGACCATCTGTTTTACATCAAATAGTTAGTGTTCGCCCTCCAGGTGCTTGTGAAACTTTAGCTAGCAAGCCTTTAGCCTAAATCCCCAAGCTGGTCGCTTAATGTCTAAATGTTTTCTAATGGGTTGATGTATGACCACTGGGAATCCAGAAAAAGAACCCTCCAGATGCCTTCTCATGAATTCATAGCCATTTACATTGCAAGGGATGCAACCCTGAATCATACAGCTTGTTGGGAGCTGGCTTTGTGGAGTTAAAATGTACAAAAGTTGTATGCACCTAGATGGAGAACATACTGAAGCTTTTGCAGTGTAATGTGATCAGCCATGCATTGAAAATTAGCATAGCATTTAGCATGTTGTTAAAGTGGAAAGCTTTAAGTGTCAAGGAAGGCCACCCTACAGATCCTATTAGTGACCTGTGAGGTATAGTGAACACCTGTGCTATGGATTACCTACAAAGAACTTTAGTCAAGCACAGTATTTAGAGTGTGTTTACTTTCAAAATAGTGAACATATACCATATTTCAATATTCCTGATTCTTTGTTCTGTGCTAAATAAATGCACTTTTGTTCTGCAAACAGTGAGCATTGTGAGCTTGTTGTCTTTGATGCAGGGATATATCTGTGGATATTCAATGTTTCCTTCCCCTTTGACTTTCCTTGAGCATATAGACTTTGTAGTTTCTCTCTCCCCCTCTCTCTCTCTCTCTATCTCTCTCTCTCTCTCTCTCTCTCTCTCTCTCTCCCCCTCCCTCTCTCTGAAAGCCTCTCACAAGGCAGCCTTGTTGTACAGCTTGCCTGCTCGTAGACTACACGCAGAGTGACACAAAGCTCCATCCTTTTCCATTCACCAAGTGTCTAAAGGCTGCTTCTAGATCAGCTCTCTCTGCCCTGTCAGATAGGTGAAATTAAGCAATACGCCATAAGACGCCATTACAGTAACTTTACTAAAATACGATTACTAAAATACACTCATATTCAATAAACAATTTTATATATCACTATAAAGTCTTGGGCACCTTAAAGCTGATTTGAAAAGCTGTTTATCTGGGTAATAGGTATCACCGTGGGAACATGTTTCAGACTTCTGAGTTAATGTGGCAATGTCCATTTGTCATGAAACATGGGAACAATATGATGGCATTAAGCATTTTCAAATTAAAAAGTAAAGTTGAAAAGTTTTGGTTTATAACAAATACATGTAAACGGGTACGTTCTCCATGTTGCTTGTTTTGAAAGCAGGCAGAAAACAACATAGTAAAAGATTATACCATGAACAACAAAAATATATTATAGACATTAGGCTTGTTACAGTTATTACATAATTATAATGCACATATTTAAGTGGACCAGAGTCAATTTCAGTGGAAAAAACTGTTTTCCACAACAGTTTGTTTACCTGTTGGGTTAAGGTGGATATGTGTAAGGCTAAATATCCAACTTTTAGGCCTTGTCCACATGGGCTTTCAAATCTTGAATGAATGAAAGCGCTCTGAGTGACCATGGCATTTTCTAGCGGCGCTTGATTGACTTCAATATGACGTTACATTCACATTTGTTTCCTCTGTTGAACGCCAACCTGCAGCCCAGATTGTAATGCTGTGTTTCTACCTGTGGGGGCAGTAATGAGGAAGTCCAGGGAGTTTCTGTATCCTGTGGGTTTTTAAGTTCGTCTTTTAATAGATTCACAAAACAGAGGGGGTCCTTGACTTGCGACATACTCAACTTATAAAAATTCATGGTTACGACACTGCCTTAAATCTTGTTGTTTTTTAATGGTCTGAAAGTGAAATTAATTGGAACAAAATTGCTCAGAAAAGGGCAATACAGAGTCTGGTGGACTGACAGAGGAATGGCTTTATGTAAAACTTGACATACGACACGTTGAGGAACGGAACCCAAAGTCAATGTCATATGAGGTGGATTTTTAACAAGATTCATCTCCATTAATTTTATTATCATAGTTTAAAACAATTATAACTTTATTAGCGCTGAACCCTCACGTCCTTATGTAAAAATCCTCCTGATACCACAAGAAGTTTTTTCTACGCTCATCAGGATTTTGGCAGAAATTGAAGGCAAGTAAATGTGACATGTAACATTTTTTGCCGCAATCTGACCATGCTGCCGACCAATCGTGAGCCCAGATTAGCTCCTGAATAATGGAAACACTGGGCATTCAGTCTGCGCTCACCCGATGCCACAAATGTCAGAAAAAGGCTTGATTCAGACGCCCGTGTGGACAAGGCCTTAGCTAAACCATTAGCTGACAGTGAGTGTTTGTGCATCTGATGTTTATTAATTGAACATTTTTTATAGTATTTTGATACAACAACAGTTGTAGCACATCTGTAGTATCTGGCACTACAGGTTTAGTATTGCAAGAAGCAGCAGGAATGTCAGTTATTTGAAGCAGTTAGAGAAAATTATTGTTCACGTTATGGGGCACATTCACCGTCTTAGCCTTGAACATATGTGTCCTTGTTAGTTCCAGGTTTGTAAAGTGTGTAGAATTAATGTGTTTTTTCCAGGTGTCTGCTGTATATCTTTGTGGTCACAATGGTTTTGCTCCGAACCACAATTTTGCAGAGGAAGCTTCATTTTGCTTTGGAATGATGCAGTTGCGTGCAATACGGCCCAAGACTTTTGCAATAGCAGGTTTTTTGTATCGTCTTGCATGAAGGTCCAAATGTACAACAGTCTGTGGACTCAAATTTCCACTGCCTGCAATTCAAATCACATTTCTCTCCAGGCATGTGTTCATGAAAGGCAGAGGAAATACGACCAGTTTGTCTCATTTGAAACTAGTGTTTATTGTTACACACACACCCTTCTTTCTCTCTCTCTCTCTCTCTCTCTCTCTCTCTCTGCCTCTCTCTGCCTATTTCTCTCTTTTATAAAATTCTGTTTTACCTTATAGTTATTGTTTTACTCCAGTTATATCATACCATTCATATCTTCATGTAAATGTTATTATTTCATTGAGATACCACATGTATTTCTCTCTCTGGAATTTCTGTTTTGCTGATTGACCTTCAGAGGTAGCCACAATGCATTTCATTGTAACAAGACTTTAATGCACATTCCAGATAATGTGTAAAATGAGGTAATGGTGCAAATAGGTCCATATATGTTTTGTACTCAGCTCACAAATGGAGATCCTGAAACTGTGGAATATGAAACAGTGCTCTGTATCATACCTGAGGCTGCTCTGAATGATATTTCTCAGCCAAGGAATATTACTTTCCACTGTCTAGATCTGAAAGAGCGTGTCCTTAACGACGGCTGTTGAAGTAAGTTGAGAGAGGTTTGTACTGAGTTTAAAGGCTTAACGTAGGGAAATGATCATGTTTTAGGTAATGGTGTTCTGGTGTAGTCACATATATAAGCAGTGTGAAAAAGTTTGAAGAGTTAGAGCTTTTTAAAGGTGGTATGTGAATGTATTAGAGCGGCGTGAGAATCTATCATAAGACGTGTTTGCATGTGCTGTTGCCATATATGCTTGCATTCTTAAAATAGCCTCCCTGCTTTGCCAGTGGTGTAATTAACTTAAAGTCATAAGCTGGTATTAGCGCCTTTCAACTGGGTGAGTTTGTGAACACGAGTGTGTGTGTGTGCGTATGGGAAGGGGACGGGGTGCTGCTCTCAGGTACTTGAAGTGTGTGGATGTTGGCCAACATGTTATTAAATTTGCACCCCCCTACAAACACATGACTTGATTTTTATGCAACTTGGAAGACATCTCATCCACAGCATTAGAGTGAATCAAAAAGAGGAGCAGAGACTTGATCTCTCTCTCTCTCTCTCTCTCTCTCTCTCTCTCTCTCAGACTAGACTGAAACTGCCAGAGAAACATGAGTTTCATTATCATCACAACTTTAAAACACAGAATGACTGGCTGCCAGATAATCACATATTTTATGAATAGTAATGCACTGTTTCGGCAATAAGGCAATAAAGTGTCAAAAATATTTCTAAAATGTTAAATTGGGGATTAAATCCACACAGACTACAATTAATCCAAATAAGTTTGTTTATAGTGGATTACAAATGTAGTAAATTGAATTCAATGCAAATATTTGATCACTTTAGCTAATGTCAGCAAAACACTCTGCTCTTCTGGAGTACATCATCAAATAATTTCAACAAAACAGCTTATTAATAAGTTTAAAATGCCAATTTACCATATTAAAGAGTAGCATTGCATTCAAAAATGTGTTGGTGTGTTTCTTGTGTTTGTTTTGTTAAATTAAGACAAGGCTTTAAAACATGCTAATAAATATAAGCTGAAATACCAGCCATCTGAATGGAAAATTCAGAAAGAAATTCATTATCAGTGTATATCCTTATTCAGACCAAGGACAGGGGGGCTGTAAACAGCCAGTATATTTTATGCATTTGAACTGTGTGCAAACAAGCATTTTCTTGGATATCATTAAGATTTTAAAGGTGGCACTTCTGGTGGTGCATTGTTTCTGTTCAGAAAGACCTTTTACTGTGATAGATATAATGATATTAACTTCAAGTACCATGGTATTATATTTAGTTTTCCTGCCCATAATCCAGGTATTCCTAGATAAACATTATAGGTTTAGTTCATATTCCAAGTCACATGGTCTTTTCATCAGAGTCACTTATCAGTCATTTGATATTAGCTCTGTGGCCATCCAGATAGGCTTAGTAAGAGCTAATCTGCTTGAGAGCGTCAGAGGCCAATGCGCGTAAAGATCTGGTTTTGTCAGTCTCAGATGACTGCAGTGCTCTGTCACTCTAATTTAGATTTGATCTGTTACTGCATCTTTTGAACTGCCTACTGTGCCCCAAATGAGCTTGTCACCTTTTTATATGTAATTTTATATGTAAAATCATGACCAGACAACATAAACATGACAATAAAACAGCACTCAAACCAAGCCTGAGGGTTGCCATTTAATGAGCTACTAATGTATATTTACCCCGTTCCAAACCACAGCTCAGACAGTTCATTGTAATATCGTGATGAAGTCTTAAGGAAAGAATGTGTGCAGTTAGTATGCCATTCACTCTAGCTTCCAAATTCCTTTTGGCACAGATGTGACTGGCAAATTGTGAATATTTGGGCCTGCAGTTTTAAGAGCCTGTATTTCATCAGCATTTCTGAGGTTTTTTTGTATTTCAGTACAAAGACCTTCACTCTTATTGTACATTTAATGAATATGTGAATGTGGCTTCATATTTAAGTAAAGTACATAGATTCATTTTATTTTATTAAACATTCTACAAATCTCAACATTGCTGTTTGAGAGCAGAGGAGTGACCTTTGTGTGTGCTTTGTTCTTTGTGTTTTTCAGGTGGGGGATATGTGATGGTGTGTGAGTGTTTGCCATGGGACAGGAGAGACTTTGGCTTCTGGGTGTCACCATTGCTGCCACCCTCTGTCTTCTACGTAAGTTATTCACCCATGTGCTCTACTTTGTCGTAATTTTCACTCAAGTATAGTTCTTGACTATACCCTATACAGTCAAACCTCATTAGCTCGCCCCTATTGGTCCGGGCTCTAAATTTGGCAAGTGGCAGAGTTATTGTGATAGGGGTAAAAACATGAAAGGAAATCTGTCCTGCAGCCTTTCATGAAGAGAGGCAGGGTTTGGCGAGCTAACGAGGTGCGAGCTAAAGGGTTTGACTGTATATCTGTTTTTTGTGTATTTATGTTACTTGACTGTACTTTACTGTACTATAATGCACACTAATGTACTATACTAGGCAATGTACTAAATTATACTGTACTGTGTAGTAATGTTATGCACTCTGTATACTGTATTTTGCTGAAGTGTAAATTAGTTGATGTGACAATATTTAGTAAAACTTGGCTGTACCTTTACACAGGTACAGCCTTTTTTTTTTTATTTGGGCCAGTACGTAAATCCATGGCTTGTAAATTCTCTTGAATGTTTATTTCTTTGACAAAAAGACAAACAAAGGTCCTTTAATGTTTTGGTTGACCAACTTGATCAGATTTTTTAAGTATAAACAAATTTAATTTTCAACACACTAAAGTTTGAAGTGGGCAAAATAAGAGTGAAAGGTTTATAGAATATTTAAGTTACACAATCCATAAACAAATTAGTTTAAAAAAAGAACCTTTCAAAATGCATTATTTTGTCTCATTTACAGTACACAATATTGTAAAAAGATTCAGGGAACCTAGAGAAATCAGGGCAAGGATTGAAATCACAGTTGAATGTGTGACTTTTGAGCCAATCAGAGAAATTCTGAGACATGAAAAATTGCCATGCTACTGTGGAAAAAAATGGGCTCTGGAGTAGTTCAGAAATGTGTTGTTGCATTGTTCACTGCTATTGCCTTTAGCCTTATTATAAAAACAGAAAGGCATAAATCACCTCAGCAGAAATACTGAGTTTTCTCAGTTTAACCGAAAGACTGGAAATGTGTATTATAGTCAGATAAGTGTACGTATCATGTTGTTTTATGGGAAGTGAGTTCTTGAGTTGAGTTCTCAGTGCCAAAAATGACGTAGGCCACCCAGACATCAGCATCTGTCATGATGTGGGGTACATCGGTATATTGAGATTTTAAAGATACTGTGCACCCATCAAAGCAATGTTTTTTCCTGGGAAGTCCATGGCTATTTCAGCAAAACAATGCCAAACATCATTCTATATATACTAACAGTGTGGAACACAGTATGTGTGTGTGTGTTTTACTGACCTACTAGCAGTTCAGGTCATCTCTTATTGAAAATATTTGGTATATCATGAAGAACATGATCAGAAACAGTGACTACAGTCTGCTCAGCAGCTGAAATCTTGTTTCAAACAAGAATGGGCAAGAATCCCATTTGCAAAACTGCAACCGTTATTTTTCTCAGTTGCCAAATGATTAAACAGTGTAATTAAAAGGAAGGTAAGACAATGGAAAACATGCATCTGTCCCAACATTTTTGAGTGTGTTGCAGGCTTTAGATGAAATATAATCTTTTCTTTGTATTTTTATAAGTTAAAGTTTCAACAGAACTAACAAATAATACTTTTTTTAATGGATTTTATATTTGTATATCTTAGGTCATTTTTGTGCTCCCTAATACTAATGCATTATACTATGCTCTGCATGCCCTCTTTTGCCATTACCCAGACCCAATCCCCCAACTGTCCAAAATAAATGTTTATCAGCTTACAGTTCACGCTTGATGGCACAATATCTATAATAGATAAACACCAGGAGGGGCAAACAGATTCAGTCTCACTGAATCATCTCAGTGCTTGAATTTAATTTGTGTTCACGTATGGGCACTGCATCTTCCCTAGGGAGCACAGACTGTGTGTCATAGAAGAACAGTAGGGGGGTATACAGAAGTGATGTCCCAGAACAGAAGGACAAAAAGGGAGAAAAATGTGAGACAGAGCAGCAGTGGTATTCAGGGGAGACACTCGACCATGTGGGGTAAAAGGGGCGGGGGCTGCAAAAAATGAAATCTACAAATCCGGATTTAGATCAGTCTGGGATTTAGTCTCTCCACTTCACTCAAGGCACGCTTTCATTTGGGCTTGGTGGGTTCTCGGGGGGGCACGAAGGGGTTTCAGGACAGGAATAGGTCACAAGTAGTGTGTATACAGCAGGACATCTAGGGGCAGCAGGAGGGGGTATTATATCAGAGAGCATCATCTTTGAGAGATAAGCCCTTGTCTTAAGACTGGCAACGTATGGGGTATGGTTAGCAGCATGGTTTAATTACACTACTGTTCAAAAATTTACTGGTTTTTAAATATTGGTATATTAAAACACCGTTATTGATATTTATATTGATATTTATTTTGGGGGGGGGGGGAATTATAGATATCTCTCTCTCTCTCTCTCTCTTTCTGTATGTATGTATATATATATATTAGTTTGCGATCAATTGTGCAAGTTCTCCCACTTAAAAAGATGAGAGAGGCCTGTAATTTTCATCATAGCTTTACCTCAACTATGA
>JBBIGC010000018.1:8259734-8271642 GCA_037576955.1 Lepidarchus adonis | reverse complement strand
TGTGTGTGTGGGTGTGTGTGTGTGTGTGTGTGTGTGTGTGTGTGTGTGTGTGTGTGTGTGTGTGTGTGTGTGTGAATCCATTTTTATTTTATTTTCCAGTTCTCTGCTTTTCTTTCTTTCCATCATTTCTTGCTCTGTCAGTGCCATCCTCTCGTCCTTTATCACTTTTTTGCAAAGCTTAGATGGAACTGCTTTAATATAGAATAGCTTTTCATGACTGACAAAATTTTTACACCATAGCCGCTAGTGGAATGTGTGACAAAACCAGAGAATCCAGAGAATGATGGTTTTGTCATCAGCACAGTCTAGGGATTGAGATTCCAGCGACGTTTCTGAACAGACTAAGGATCCTAAATGTCTTACCTGCTCTATCCAGCTGGTGCAAACAGGGGCTTAAAAGGTGAACAAAGTATGTCACAACAGGTGATAAATGGGGGATAAAATGATAAATAGTCATTATTTCTCAAGTCACAGTGATTTTCATTCACTGCCTTGGACAACATTGCATTCATCAAAGTGGCAGGTGCATATTTATCTGTAACTGTGTAAGTTGCTGTATTCTTAACTGAGCTATGTCAAGCCAGTCTTGTCAGACTGGATCAGTAAAAAGTTCATTTTTCTTGAATTTTTTAAAGTCAGTGAAAAAAATGTGTCTTGACTGATGAATGGAGCCTTAAATTAATCAAGAAAGCCAAGGACTTATCAACTACAAAATAATCTCTGTAGCACTGATCAAATTTTAAAACTGGAGACAATATCTCACGGCAGGTAAATGAATGCAATGTTATTTTTATTAATTATTATTATTGTTATTATTCTATAAATGATTATGCTCATTAATACATTCTTAAACCATTACATATATGTTCCACTTCTCTTGCTTATAGACTTTACTCTCAGAATAAAGCCTGTTGTGTTCTTGAAAATAATAACTTTTCAAGAGAAGGAAAAGATGTTCTTAAATGGGTCTTTTTAGCACTTCCAGATAGTAATGTTCATGGTGTAGCATTTGCCGTCAGTATTTAATGACTAAGAAGAATGTGTTGAACTTCTTTGTAGCCCCCACATCAGTGTTGTCCTGTGCAAATAAAACTCTTCAATTAGCTCAATGAATAAATGAAAATGTGAATGTAAATTTCAGTGTAAGAGGATTTTATTTTAAAAGGCTAAGATGTATACACTGTTAATGTTTCAAAAAACATCTCTGGTCCATGAAATATGTGCAAATGACACTGAAAAAACAGCCTGTTCTAGAACCACTATTTATTCTGATGTCAGAAGAACCAAAACATTTACATATATCCCCCTATATAGTCTTCAACAGTTTAACCCAACCCATTCACATTGTCATAAGGAGTGTTTCAGCCTGGGCTGCTTTTTGTATGAGGCACAATACAGGGAGAGCTGCAGAACATCTCATTTACATATATCCAGCTAAAGCACTGTTCCAAACACTGCCAGAAAGAGATAAAGAGATGTAAGAAAAGTGTAGTGCTACATTCACACATTCACTTTAGTATGCACAACCGCACAAACATTTAGGGAAAGCATAACATGCAAAAATACATTGTGATATGAGGCCTTGTGGATCATTTAAACTGATGACTTGGTTCTTTTGGGCATTGTTCAGTGTACATACAGCTTATGTTCATAAATATATTTGTATAATTATTGTTTAATACAAAGAAATGAATAAACAATGTTTTGTTTTGACAGTTATGGGACTTAATGAGTGGCCACACATCCTGTATATATTCATATATGACAAATCTATGTGTTTTTAGGTCCCTCTCTGAGTGCTGAACCATTGGTGAGAGGAAGAGTTGAGGGGTCCGCAGAGCTGGGATGCAGTCTCACCACAACATCAGACGGGACCACGTCCCCAAATCTCTTCCCTCTGCATGTGGTGGAGTGGGTACGGCTGGGTTATAACGTCCCAATCCTCATCAAATTTGGAGACTACACACCGCGTGTGCATCCAAACTATAAAGGTGAGTTACAGCCTCATTCACTATCCTCTTGCCTTTAGTGTACTATGTCAGGGGGAGGACACCATTAAAGGAAGTGTGATTCCCCATGCAGTTAGAACTCTGTCAGTGTGTTTTATCCATGCGGCATAAAGACCTGTGGTGTTTCATACTGTATAATCAATTTTATGACTGGTTTGGAATTACCTTTAGGAGAACGCTCCACTTATCCTTTCCACTGAGCATGAAAGTGCTTGTTGCTTTTTGTCTGTGAGGGGTACATGGGACAACTGAAAAAGACTGATTTCCAGGGTAATTCAGTAAAACAAATTTAAATGACCTTTTGGGTGCTTTAGGCTTTTTTTCCCTGGAGAAGTGCTCAACTGAAAATACAGCTGTTTGTCTTGATGATAGTTGGGGGTAAGGGGAGTGCACTGGTATTTATTGAATGTTAAAAAGAGAAGCATTCCACTGTTGAAAGAATATCCTCCAAATAGGTAATCCACCCCCAAACAAGTGCCCTGTAATTAGGCAGAGTGTGTCTGAGTCTGTGTGGGAGATATAGCAGTAGAAGAAAAGCAATGGGTGAGGGGAAGGGAGGAGGGGCATGATTTTAATGAATGCAGAGGGAAGGGGGGGTGGGCTGAACATGGGGAATAGGGGTGTTGGGTTTTGAGCAGGGTCCGGATTAAGCAGCGTGGGGTTAAACTGAGGCAGGTTGCGTAGGGGCCATTGACCTGCTGATGTGTCTGTGTCTGTATTTGGATCCTATGGCTATGACCCACTAAGAGGAGATTTCTGTTTTGCTGCAAGACAAACGGATGAAGTTAGGAGGATAATAGACTCTCATGCTCTAGAAAGTATAACCCCCCTCATTGTCTTAAGAGGAACAAAAGAAGAGGCCTATCATTCCCTCCCTCCTGCCATCCCTCTTCCCTCCAGTAAACCAAGCAATTGCTTGTACCCAGGGTATGCAGTATGACTATTACTAAAAAACTCATGATAAATACTTCTCTGAGTATATCGTGAGTACTGTCGGTACTCATAGTATGCAGTTTTAGACCAAATCAGGAGAACTTCTAACACCAACAACCAGGGCTGCAAAAATAAGCATAGCACAATACATAGCAGATATTGGCCATAAATAAATAAATAAATAAATAAATAAATAAATAGTTGTGTGTGTGATAGGAAAATATATAATATAAAAGGAAAATGGTCTGTTCCTTTTAACCATTTTTTCCTTCAGTGGCCATGAAATGCAATTTCCAGTAGTTTTGGAGGTCACTCAGAGGAATTTGGAATGCATTTTTAGGACAGGAATGTGTGTGGTTTATGGTAACTGAGAGAGAATGTTTCTCTTCTCAGGTAAGAGAGTCTTTTTATTGTGTTTTAATCTGAGTGTCTTTATTGTGGCATTACATTATTTTTACATCAGTAACACTACAATTATACTTTCTGTTTTGCCTCATTAATATTGTTTTAATTGTGTAGAGGTGTAAATGTGTGAGTAGTTTTCACAGCAGGAAGCACTCCCTCGCCCCCTTTCACTCCTCATTGCTTGCTAACAGCCCAGTACAAAGTCACAGCATTATACACCCACAGAGACAACAATGTCCCAGTTTAGCTTATAAAAGATAAGTTTGTTTGATTATAGTGATTAAAAATATGCGAATTTCCATTTTGGCAGAAGGACTACAGGGGGCCAGCACTAACATTATACATATTGTTAAAAGAACAGTGGTCACAGTTAAAAAAATAAGAAAAATAAAATATTGTGGTACATATTTTTAAATGGTATTGTAACCCCAGCAAAATCCTGTCCTGGGCCATCTTGGTCAGTGGTCTGGGCTTCTGCTACTAGTCCCTTTGGCACACCAGCTTTTGTGCAGACTTTGATCAGAGAGCAAATGGAAATGTCCCTGTTTTCCCTGTGGGTTATGGTACTACAGGCCTGTCAGGAGCAGCCACAACACAGATGAAGCTTTTCCTGACCCGAGCCCCTGCTCTCTGTCATCAGTCATGCAGCTCCTTCAGGGACAGCAGCTGATGTAAAATCAATTCAGATCTGTCATCACCATTTAAATAATGAGCAATGAGTAAAATGTGCAGAGTGCAGGATAAAATAAGCAAGGGAAGTGTTCAGACACAGATGCAAAATATCCAAAATAGTATTTTCAAGTGATAAACTGACCACACGAGTTAATGATAGTGCTGAAGATGAAAAGCTAATAGTTTAAGACATTCTCCCCTCTTCCCCTCCCAATCTTTCCAGACCATCTCTGCTTGTAATTTCAACCCAACTCAGGAGCCAGCTGGCAGCGCATGAAGCATATTGGTGCCGGGGCATCTAATGTATTCTCCCCTCAAATTAAAATGCATAAAGATGTAGCTGTCTCTTTTTCCAGCCTTTACCACAAAATCCTGCACTGTGAAAGACAAGATGAAACTTGACCTTCCTTCATCATAAAACATAACCCCACTGCAAAATAAACACGCCCATACATGGACATGATTTTATTTGGGGGGGGGGGGTATTCATGTCCCCTACACTGTCCAGGGTGAGTTAAATAAAAAAGTGAATTGGATATTTGTTTATCATTTTAAGGTCTTTTTAAGTCAGTGCCCAGTTTTTGTATAGTTTATCATCTGAGGCAACATTTCCTCAGTCACTGCCATTGCTACCATTAAAAGTTTGGAGTTGTGTTTTGAAGGTTTTAGTGTTTTAAGAAATAACACCAATTTGTTTGCTGAGAAGTGTATAAAATTTGTCTATAAGTCTAATAGGAAAAAGATACTTAAAACAAAAATGAAGACATTTTATATGTCGAAAATGTTGAACAGAGCTGTCGAAGATCCATAAATGACAGAAAAGTGTATAAAATGAGAATTAGGTTATAGGCCTAATAAAGTGAAGGCCAATAATTCAAAAGCAGTGATTCAATCTTGATTCCAGATAGACTGATAGTCAAGTAAATTTTATTTGTATAGCACTTTTTACTACGGTCACAAAGCAGCTTTATATCAGATTTGTATAATAAGTGACGAAGACAGAGGCAAGAAAAAACTCTATCCTCAACACCGGAGAGTAATAACAGACAAAACAATATAAATAAATAAGAAATAAAAGTGATACTAATTTCTGTTTAAAGATTCTTTGTCAGCTCCTTGTGTACAGGTGGGCCTCACTGACTTCCGAACAGTTAGTTGGAGCAAGGTTCTGTCTGGACGGGCTCTCCTTAGTAGAATAGAGTGAGTTCCAGTGTATCAGGATTGGTCAGAGTGCCAAAATATTGCACATAGATCATTGCAATCTATTGTATATCATTGAATAATTAATTGTTCACACAATCCTTAAATACTAAGCATGTAACATGGAGGCTTTGTATCATTTTAACCCCTGTATAAAGTGTTATATATTAATGTATACATCTTTTAAAGTGGAAAATTATTTTAAAAATTTGGGATACAGTGTTTCTTCAACAAGCATTAGGAAGCAGTGCATGTTTTGGTTATATTGCATCATGCTGTCTTTTTTTTCACCACCAAGACTTCTGGATACTAAGCTCCAGTGAACTCTCCAGACTCCAAATGTCAAACATGAGTGCTGTGAGAGGCTGTTGCCTTAGAGAAGTACCCCCAATAAAGTAATCAATCTCTCCCACAGCGTTAATGATAAGCTATCAGGTGAGTTTCAGATTAGCACAAAGGCTAATTGCATTCCTCTGCTTTGCAGTAATCAGCAACAACATGTCTCTGCTACTTTGATCAGGGCCAGTGTCTGCAAATGTATAAAGACAGCAAGTGGCAGAAGCGTACAGACACTTGTGGCTGAGTGCCCACAGAGATAGGAGAAATGAGCAAAGAGAGGCTGTGACTCTTTTAATGCATTGGATCACTGTCCAAGGAACATTTACTACATGTAAAGGGATAGGTGACTCTCTAAATTGTCCTCAAAGTTAATAATTAAGCAGGCCAGCACATCAGGTAGCCCTGGGACTCTGTGCAGTAGAATGAGGAGCAGAAGAATTTAATGGAAAACCACACGTGGGTTCCACTAATGTGGAGATCAGGCCTACGTGCACATGCTGTCAGAGTCTGTTACTCTAAACAGGATCAGATCAAATGCCTCCCCCTTTCCCTCCAGCACAAGGAAATGAAGAAAGTCCCCCTGTGATAAGAGACAGTCTGGACTCAGCAGGTCTCTATCACTGTCTTTTCTGTTTTAGGGGTGCAGCATGGCCTTATTTTAACCTCGTCACCCCCTACACGTGGAAATTCCCGTCTTTTAAACTGCCATTCACTTTTAACCATATCTAAGATGTCATCTACATGTTTAAGACTCTGCGATGGGTTGGCCTCCTGTCCAGAGTATACCCTGCCTTAGCCCATAGCTAGCTGGGATTGGCTCCAGTTTCCCCTGAATTGGATAATGCGAATCAGAGAATGAAGGAATAAATGAATGAAGGTTTAATAAATTGGATTTACCACAATTATGCCACCAGGTGTGTATGTACATTTTGGGCAAAAGAAAACAAATCACTATGTGAAGTGTCAGAGTTCCAGTGAGTGACTTGCTTAATGTTGCCTAAGCAATTACGCAATTAACTTTTGACGTTCAATAGCAAACATATGCCAAATCACAAGCTTGTTGTTGTTTCATCGTCATAGCACATATTCAGAGTCAAGTCAATTTTTTTTTTTTTTTACAGAGCAAGCGCAAATGACAGCACCACAACAATCATTTGCAAACGTGCAGCCCTGCAGTACAAACTCAATTGGTCATGTAAATGTTCTGACTTTTATGTGTTGATTAATACAATCAGTACTGAAAAGGGTGATAAGGGAACAAAGCAGAGCATCTGCACACAGGTATCTCCTGTTTTCCCACAGCCATGAAAACAAAACAGAGGTACTAGATAGGCAGTACTATGTACTAGGTACAAGGAAGGTTTGCCAGGCTTGGCTGACTCTAATAATGGCCCTTGCCATGTCATGCAAAATATAAGTTGCATTATGTATGTCTAGACCCATTTAAGAACACAAATCTGTGTTTGTTTATTAAAAATAATTATAATACATTTGATTTGTAATGCACTTTATATTTGGACAATCTTAAAGTGGTACAGGGCATATTAAGAGAGATTCAACATTTAAACATAATAATCAAGATTAATAAAAGGCTTTTCTAAAAAGAGTGTCCATGGTTTGTGTGGCCCGCAGGTGGTCAGGGAGGGCGTTTAGGGCAGCAGGTGAAAATGTCTAATCACCTATGCTTCAGAGCTTAATTCCGATGGTGTGAAGAGAGTTTGTGTTTGCTGATTGGAGGGTGCGTGAGGAGCTGTGGGTGGTCTGAGTGAGAGGGGTGAAGAGTTCTTGTAGGAATGGTGGGGCTTGTCCATGAATGCACTGACAGGTAAGAAGAGATATCTTGTACTCGATTCTGAACAGGATAGGGAGCCAGTGAAGTGTTTTCAGGATGGGGGTGTGTGCTCATGCTTGTTCATCAGGATCCTGGCAGCGCTGTTCTGGATGTATTGTAGCCTTTGGATGTTGTTACCAGAGATCCTGATGAGTAATCAAGTTTAGCTTGATTTTTGGTTTGTGTTTCCATATTTGCATGAATTTATTTTCAGGTAAGGTTTTGGTTGGCAGTCGTGATGGTGGAAAGAATTGAACAAAACACCATTCAGAAATTGAGATGGACAGATTGGCTGAAGAAAAGATCTTTCAATCTAATCTGGCAAATGCTGAAAGAAGTGAGTTGAATTTGACATTGCAGCAGTTTTTATGTCTATCTGTAATGCCAAAAGCAATCTTACATCATTGGTACTTATCCTGGCCTAAGCACAGGGTTTAACAAGTATCTTTACCTCCGCTTAATCATTCCTGGGATTCAAAGAATGTCCCTGAGAAATAATTTAGCGAAAGA
The DNA here is from genome assembly GCA_037576955.1 of Lepidarchus adonis. NCBI lineage: Eukaryota > Metazoa > Chordata > Actinopteri > Characiformes > Lepidarchidae > Lepidarchus > Lepidarchus adonis. The sequence continues at coordinate 8,263,743 of JBBIGC010000018.1, read as the reverse complement.
GCTTCCAATATTAAAACATATTTGAGCAAAGTTCAGGCTTCGTTTTATTTACTTTTTCTAGTAGAACAGAGGTTTTAAAAGCAATAGAGGACTCAAGGTTGTCAGTTATTGTGATTATACCATTGCTAAAACGATCAACTGTACTCACCCTTAGTGTGACCCTGCAACTGAATTACAGTTGTGATGTTATTATTGATAACATGTTCCCTCTTTTCACCTTGTCCCTCATATGCTTCTATAGTACTCAGAATGAAAATCTGATAATTGAAAGGGAGATTGTTGTTGATTTATTTAGTAGGCGGAACAGTACAAGCTAACTAAAGTGTATAGTCCATTTTTATGTTTAAAATAGTATACAAAGACAAAGAAAAATCTATAAACCTTTAATGTTGAACTAAATTTAAGGTTCCAGATTACTTTTGATAACATTTTTCAATCCCTTTACATGTTCCAACTCTTTCATACACCATTGACAATGTATTCAGTTTATCAGGGAAGAAAGAAACCTGTTTTACTGGTCAAGTTGAACTCTCACAGGGTCAGCAAACAGCAATGCAGCAGCAGGAAGAAAAAAAGGTGCTGTACTTATAGATCTCGTGTTCATACAGCTTTGAGGTGCTCTTTTTGTAACAAAGCCTTGTGCTACTTCATCCTGAGAGTTTCAGGTTTTACCTGCAGGATGAAGGAACCAGATCGGACTGCTATTGTGGTTGGACTCTATTGTTTGGGACCGCCATGCTTGGTTCATCCACCTAAGGGAGAATTTACATCAGGAACACAGACAGACAGTCTGAGAAGGGCAGAGGACTTGCGGAACTACGCAGGGGTGACTGTGTTGGCAGCAGTGTGCACAGCTGAATATGTCTTGCTCTGAAGTTGTTCACAGGGTCAAGAGCTGAGGTCTTTAGAAGCTCTGGCTTGAGGTGAAATACATCACTAATTTAACCTAAGCTAATGTAGCTAGCAAGCACTTTGAGTTGCATCCTGATGTATGAAAAGTGCTTTATAAATAAAGCTTATTATTATTATTAATGAAAACATATTACCCATCACACAGCATGATAAAAACTGCATGTAAAAGTATATTGCAAAGCTAAAAACAGCAGTAGCAGCGATCTTGAATTTGTATAATTAACAACGTTCAGTAGCCCCCCACTATATTGTGATTCACATTTCACCTCCTTGGATATTTGTGGATTTTTATTTGGAACGTATAAAAAAATGTTGGCGAATATTTTGGCATCCGTCTTGGAACTTTAGCCTCATGAAAAATGAGGGACTACTGTACAGTGTCAGAAAAAGTCTATTTGAGATTACGTAAAGGACAGTTCTAGATTTAAGCTTAATTAAACTAAGATGTAAACCATGTCATTTAGAGTGTCTGATGTGACATTCTCAATTCTAGTGGAACATGCCCTTAGAATTCCTCATGGACAGTTACTACATGAGATTGTTACAAATACATCTGATGTCTGATGTCTGAGACAGGTTTTGTTCAAAGACATAGTTTTTCCAAATCAATAGAGGAGAGGGAAAAAAATAAGAGAACATTTTCTGGCATTTACCTCTATTTTAACCTCATGAACATTATATATAAAGGCTCAGAAGATGCATGTAGGTTCACTGGTCAATGAAGTGGATATATCTACATTGCAGATGCTACGACCACTGGATCATATCACCAACACTAAAGAAATCAGAGTCAACCTAGCTGTAATTTATTGAATTATGTGATTTAAACTTTCTTTATTTGTTAGCTGAATTAGCTTTGTAAGCCCAACGAAAAGCTAAAGATGCTCACTTGAAAAAATATGCACGGCTGATCAACTTCATATGGGCTAAGCCAGCAAAGGAGTGTAACTTTGATTATTTTCTTTGAAATATCACTTTAAGCTCAATAGCAAAACACAGTCGACTCCCTTATATGGTGTACGTGCGTGATAAGAAATTTCCATGTCATTAATTTGTGAAAAGAGGCTAAAAGCAATTGTAAAAAGTATGTTGCCTTCAGTTACCTGATGCATGGAGCTGATTTTACTCAAAGGAACATCAGTGCAGTGTTGACTGAAACTCAGGCACTAAACTTGGCAATCATTCACTACCTCACGAACATTCAAGACATACCAAAGCTCAGGAGTCACTCAGTCGTAACGGAATTGCTGACCAAGACTCAGCTATTTAAACAGTTTCTGATAAAGCTTGCAGACTTTATATGGATAGACAGTATTTGTTTGGCCTGGGCCATGCTAGCGGTGTTGCTTTACTCTTTGCCATTTGCTCTTGAGCCCCAGTTTGTTCGCTGGTGCAGAAAGAGAGAGAACGACAGGGACAGAGTTAACTGTAATCTATCCCATGACAAAGAGCTATTCATAAGAGGGTTAAACTGATTAGGGGGGCGTGGAGGAGGGTTGGGATGAGGTTGGGTGGGGAGGATTGTGGGGGGCAAGCAGAAGGTAGGGGGTTGGAAGGGGCCCCGCTAGACTTATGATTGTATTCAAATCAAAACATATCCCAAAATGCAGCAGGGCTACATCTCCCCTTAATCCTGAACAGGGTGTAACAAAGAAAAACAAGCAAGAGGCCTCCTAAATACAATAATCCATGCTCCTTCATAGGTGCTGTGTATTATTTCAGCATATGCAAGCAGCGCTGGACTCCTGTGCATGGGTGCATTAATTTTTGGGCTAGCGAAAGGCTGCAGATATAACAAGCACATGTATCTTCCACTGAGCACAGACAAAAGAGGGGTTATCACAGAGCGGATGGAAAAGATCAGCATAAACAAAACTAAACTGAAAAAATAGACTAGGCCTAACTAAACGGAACACGCAACCAACGGAAGAGGCTGCCTCAGTGCGCAGTTGAGTGGAAATTTATGCATAAACAATTTTTGTACTGTAGAGAGAATAATGGTGCAGATTATCAGAATTCGTGTTGTAATGTCTTCTGACCAAAGTGGAAAAAAGAGTCTGAAGTGATGCAGTACTTCTTTAAAAAGGTTTTGGTGGCTCAGTTCTTTTTGTTTACCACCTACAGGGGATACTAACTGTGGCCCTTATGAACAGACCAGGGCAACATGGGGGCACCCACAGCCCCTAGTTTTAAAGCCTTCACTGCACATTGGACAGACATTTCAAAATATCAGCAGGGACCCAGTAGGTGGGGAGACATCATGTGATATGCGGGTGGTGGAGAAAAAAAAACGAATAAGAAGAGACAGAAGAGGAAAATCTGCAAATAAGAGAAAAGGTGTAATTGAGTATAAATAGAAATAAAAAAAACAAAAGACTGAAAGACAAAGGATAAAATATATGGTGGGATTGAAAGTGAGGAGCAATAGAAAAGGAAGCAAATTATGAGTAGGAAGTGGAAGGAGAGGGGGAAATAAAAGAGTGAGTAGACAAGATTGCTAAAGAAAAGAGAAGACAGAGCGCGAGAACAAGGAAAGAAAGAGTAGAAGTGGAGTGGGTAGTTGCTGAGAAGGAAGAGCGAGCCCCATCCTATTGTCTTTGTCTGGGATTCCCGGGCTGTGATTGGTTGCTGTTGCCCAGATGAACCAGCCATTATGGTAATCTAGCCCGGTGGGGGTCAGGGAAGTCAAAGGTCATCCAGCACTCAATGGCTGTAGAGAGTTTATTGATCCAGCAGTCCCCAATAAAACCTCTTAAGGAATTTCTGCAGTGCACTTGTCTCAGGAGTTCGATTTTTATGTGTGAGTTTATGTTTGTTTGTCTTTTTTTGGTTTATATATGTTTTTCTTTTAAAGATAATGTTGGAAAACCAAAATTAGGCCTGCATTGATGTTTTTTTTCTGAACTGCAGAGCAAATTCTGTATAAATGTGTACATTTTGCTAATCTGAGATGCTTAGAAGCGAGCTTAATGTGAGCCTGAAATTCCACATTCCTCATTTAAACCCAAACAAACCTGCATCTGCCATTCAGGCATTGCTTTTCTCTCTCTCTCTCTCTCTCTCTCTCTCTCTCTCTCTCTCTCTCTCTCTCTCTCCC
>JBBIGC010000018.1:8237745-8255933 GCA_037576955.1 Lepidarchus adonis | reverse complement strand
TGTATGTTGAAATATTAAAAAAAATATATATATATATATATCTTTTTTTAATATTTCAACATACACCACAGCAGTAAACGCATTGGAAACAGTGACTGTGCCACACTGACGGCGCCTAAACATCGTGCACTATTAATCCCCCATCTCACCCATCAATCCACATGAACTATTATTCAACACTAACTGTGAATAAAACATAAACATCTCATCGAAAAACAGCGCAAAGTAAATTAGCAGATCAGAGCACAGCTCCCTTCTATCTCCTCGTGCAAGCACATGCTCATCTTGTGGCGCCTTCTTTTACCGTAAAGCTTACCGTAAATGATTGTAGCAAATGGCTGCAATATAACAAAGAGCGAAAAATTTAAGGGGTCTGAATACTTTCTGTACCCACTATATATATATATATATATATATATATATATATATATAAACACTTGAACTATGGTGTTAGTGTTTGTGCGAGGGTGTTTTATGGTCTTTTTTTTTTTTATTTTGGGTTGTGTGTGTGTGTGTGTGTGTGTGTGTGTGTGTGTGTGTGTGTGTGTCACCTGAAACTACATTTTCACATTCACACCTTGTCCCTGTGTCTTTCAATGCCTTTCACACACATCTGCAAGAGCCCCACACACAAACTTGTCATCACTCCTTCCTCCTGACACCCACACACACTTCACATCTACACTGCAGTGCGGAGCCCTGTCTGTCTGATCTGAAAGTACTAACACCACCTTCAACAGCTGATCAGGTTACAATAATGATCTGGTATTTGAGAAAAAGAAATGTTGTTCCACAAATGTTTCTGCTCTTTCCACATTCTGTGTGTATGTTTAATTGTTTGTTATCTGTAGGTTATCTGAAGGTTATCTGTACTCCCTTCAACATGTCTTTGTGGAAACAGAGCTATGGGAAAGAAACTGTGCTTTTGTTGTTTTTTGCTTGAGGGGTTAGCTATACTTCACTGATGACTGTAATTATGGCTGTAAAACCTAAGAAAATGTTAGTCAAAAAAGTCATCAGACACTATTAAAGCCTATGTTGTTACTGTCAGTACAAAACCTTGCATCTCTATAGTTTTTTTACACACTATAAAAGCTATCTGCCATTCTTACTGTGTCACAAATATTAAGATGAAAAGGGCAATAGAAATGACATAAATACTTGGAATAAAATCTTGTTAACTGTCATTGAATGTTTTTTTCTTTCTGATGTTCTGACAATGACAGTGATTGTGCTTTTTTGTCCACTGTAGCTCCTCCAATCTTCATAAAGACACCCCCTGCCTTTGTGGAGGTCTTACTAGGGGAATCTCTAACCCTTAGCTGCACTGCCCATGGAAACCCAAAACCTTCAGTCACCTGGAGAAAAGATGACAACACAGTAGACAAACATAAAAGGATTCAGGTATTACACTTACATTTACAAACTTGAGCCAGCTGATACAAAAAGTGACAGGATATACGAAAAATCTGTTAAAAGGATGAAGATGCTAAGATATAGAATGTTACTGCCCAAGAGCACATAGAACTCATTGACTTAGAAGGACATTATTGACCTTCACCAATCTTTGTTAATTAGATAAAATATTGGTGTGAAGCAAAATCCAGGCATTTGGTAACATATCTATATAGCAGTGAAGTCTGTAGACCTCCAGGTTTTTTTATATATGGTGTGGAGGTCTGCCAGAAGTAGCGATCACTTGTATCATGTTGTCCATCCAGAACATGATATCATCGCTCATGCTGCTGGTGTTATTTAACATTCTAATAATATTAACCAGTGGAAACAGGATGTGAAACTAAAATTTCTAAATCTAAATACTAACTGTGGACAAATACTGAAGTCATTTACATTTACATTTATTCATTTTGCTGACGCATTTGTCCAAAGCGACTTCCAGGTACAGGAACAATTCAAGTTTAGTTACGACAACAGCAAGGCTTGGAGCCAAAACAGTTGCTTTCAATTTGGGTTTATTGAGAAAAGTGACAATAGAACAGTGTATGTCATCTGTCTTAAGGCGTTTGTGAACAAGGCAATGAAACCAGCTCGCTATGACAACTGGTTACAAAGTATTTGTATCATTTTTCAAACTTGATGAATGAGGAATACAATCTTCAAAAAAAGGTTGACTTGGCCACAACCTCTGAGAAAGAACTGAATGAGTTTTAACACTTAACACTGAACCTGTGTTTTCAACTGTTACTGGGTTGAACAAGAATTTCAAACATTTACTAGTACTCTCATTCACTGAGACAAAGTCAGAGAACCGAGATTGTGTTGGGGTGGACATGTGCGCAGGACAGAGGCTGAGTATATTGGAAAAATGATGTTGAGGATGGAGCTGCCAGGCAGGAGGAGAAGAGGAAGGCCAAAGAAGAAGTTAATGGATGTGGTGAGAGAATAGTGGTTGGTGTGAAAGAGGATGTTGCAGGTGACAGGAAAAAATGGAAGAGGAGGATCTGCTGTGGTGCCCCCTTATGGGAGCAGTTGGAAGAAGAAGAAGAAGAAGAAGAAGAAGAAGAAGAAGAAGAAGAAGACGACTAGTACTGTCATTTAACCTACGCACAAACATTTTAGCACACAACATAACATGTTCTTTATTTCTGATTATTTTAAATGTATGAAAATTGTCACTTCTTTAGAACAAATGAAGTGAAGGAGATTTTGATTCTAAATTGTCTACCCATTAAACAACTTACTGGCATTTAATTTAGCCACAACATTGCTATGGTAAAAAGGTTATTTAAAAAGGTTAATTTTATAGTAACAAACATTTCAATCAGTGAGGAAAACATACAAATGACTAAATCCTCACTAACGTTCTTTGATTTGTCATCTATCATCAAGGTCAGTCATAGCTATGATGCTTTTGGTGCAAAAGACATTTTCAGCCTCTATGTTCATCTTTCCAATCAGATACTGAATGGAAGCTTATCTTTGGCTGAAGTTTCGAGGGAGATGGCAGGAATGTACAAGTGTCATGTGGCCAACTCTGAAGGAAACCTGACCCACATTACTCATCTACAAGTCAAAGGTCAGTGACCCTGTGAATCAAGAAAGTCAATTATACCAGTGAGCACCACAGGGCCTAGCCAGGTTCATTTGGCCTAAAGAAGCAATGCAATGTGTTGGGAAACTGTCAGTGTGACTTAAAAATCTCACTCTCAGTCCTGATTGGGTGGTAAGAGGTGTGTTAAGAGACCTAAGCTTATGTTGTAACTTTGCCAGGGCCAATTGTTGCTGAATAAACAGTGCCACCTATTGTTGGATTGCATGTACTGCAAAAGCACACTACTTTTGACACTACCCTTTTGATTTCTAGAACCACCATTTTCTGCAGTCATGCAAAAAAGACAGCCAAAAATAAAATAACAGCTCAGTATGAATAAATAAATAAATAAATAAATAAGTAAAGCAAACTTTGAGTGAAAGTGAATAGCCACCAGCTGCTATTATGTGAAAAGAATCACTTTAATTGGTGATTAATTAATTTTCTTCCATTTTTAACTATATAAGCTTGCTTAGTTTTAATCAATGCCCTGATTAATTTTCAGCCATTTCTAACCTCTCACTCAAGCTTGTCTAATGAGACTGAATGATTTTTAACACTCTTTTCTGGGCTTCAAACAGGTCCTCCAGTCATCCTCATTTCCCCAGAGGACACCACCATGAATATGTCCCAAGATGCAATTCTGCAGTGCCAGGCAGATGCATACCCATCTAATCTCACATATGAGTGGTGGAAAGAAGGACAAAATGTCTATCATGTTGAGTAAGTCATAAATGCAAGCTGATGGTACTGCTGCTCAGAAGGTTGTCTAGTAATTAAGATGTCCAAGAAAGGTTGATTGTCTTAATCTAAAGTGTTTAAATTAAGTATTTTATTTTATTATTAAAGCAGATTTAGCAAAAAATATATATATATTTTACTTTTTTGCTTTGTGATTTTCAGTTCCTGTATACTGTTATTCAAAAATATTTTCTTGCATGTGTGTGTGCATGCATTAATAGATCTTTAAAGTCTCGGGTAAAGATCCTAGTGGATGGGACCCTCCTCATTCCTGGACTAATTCCAGAAGACTCTGGAAACTACACCTGCATACCCACCAATGGGCTACTGATTCCACCTTCTGCTTCTGCCTACCTCAAAGTGAAACGTAAGTGTTATGTGGTGCATCAACAATCTAATGAGCAAAAAGGAGAGTCCCTTGTTGATATAAAATTTGCAGCTCCATACCGCAATGCAGTGTTTCTTGTTCTTCAAATTCTTCCCTCTTTGTTTCAGACCCTGCACGGGTGGTCCGAATGCCCAGGGAAACATACCTTCCAGTGGGTATGGGAGGAAAGATCATTTGTCCAGTCCAAGCTGAGCCCCCCATGCTGTATGTGAACTGGACGAAAGATGGAGGATCTCTTGACTTAGACCAGGTACTGAGAAGGATCTAGGGATCTCTTCAGTCTAGTTAAAGTTTAAGGTCATTCTTGTGCATCTCATCTACTCCTTTTTCCCTTAGATCGTAGATTTCCATTAAATTTCTTAATTAGTTTTTTAGTTATTAAGTTTGAATATTTGTTTTTTATTACATCTTTAATATTAAGTTTGACTTTATCAAGAACAGCTTAAGTGAGCTGAAATAATAACAAGGCATGAAAACAATAATGATATGCTTTTATGTCAAGTGGTTTGGTGCCTAGTTAATCCCTTCAGCAGATTAATATACAGTAGGAAGTTTCTTTTCTGATTGCTCAATATTTTAAAAATGATACTCAATCAAATATTTATTATATTATATATTATATGCTGTGCTCCTGTGAATTGTTCATCCCACAGTTACGTGGAAACCCATGCATGTATAGATGGTATATATTTATTAAACATGAACGAGTAGCACACATATAGCGCACAAGTCTTTCTTGTAGGCGTTTGTTGTGGGATATGGCGTGTTTCGTGGGGAGCAATGCATTGTGGACGATGTAGTGTGTGGTGTGGGAAAACAGGTGGGTAATACGGGCGCGAAAAAGGTGGAAAGAGAGTTGCTTTCTGGGAGTCGTAGTTCATCAGCAGCAAGCGTGCGGGTAAAACAAATACATGGGTCACATCCACAGTAGTAATGAAGTGAAACAGTTACTGACCTTTGCTGTAGAATCTGCCTTACGCTTGGGAGCCATAATGAAGTTTCCAAAGAAGCAACATAAGCAAAAGAGAGTGAATGGCTAAATCTCCCTCGTACAGCGCCGTGTGACTCTGATTGTATTCGTCCGCTCCGCTCACCAAATAGTTCCCACACGGTGGTCAACCAGAGACTTAACCATGAATTGCCGTATTTTAGAAGCCTTGTTGGTCCTGTATTTTCTCAAAATGTAAAAATTTTCTTCAAATGTTTTCCTGAAAAACAGCAATGGTCTAATAAATACTTGAAAACATTATATATGTGCTCTGATGTTGAGTGAACAGTGAGCAGTGAATTTGTGCTCTACATTTAACCCATCTGTGACACCCGTGAACATACACACCAGGAACAGATTAGCCTTTTAATCAACCAGTTCATATTTCAGCAACACACTCAATGTTTAAGGTGCAGTTTAGAGCCACAGAGGACATGTTTTATAGTCATAACTAACCATAACTAAAAATACTTTTTTGCACAGCTTTTTGTTGATTAAATTAGCATTTTGATGTTACTGGACAGGGCCCAGGTGAGTCTTTGTGAATTAATCTTTAATTCTTTGACACTAAAGTTAAATTAAAGCTGTTTGTCTTGACTTGTTAGTATCCAGGCTGGATGGTGAATTCAGAAGGCTCTGTGTTCATAGCCACAGCAAATGATGATGCAGTAGGAATGTACACCTGCACAGCCTACAACAGCTATGGGACTATGGGCCAGTCTGACCCCACCAAAGTCATTCTGGAGGTATGGGTTGTTGTTGTTGATAATAGTACAATTTCTTTGCTGCATGATAATAGCTCTTTCATATGTATAAATGTTTATATAACCAGATTAATACTGTTCTCAAAGAAAGCAGTCTGTGTGTTACACTGTATTTATGAGGCTTAACCCTAGTAAAGTCAGCATCTCTGACGGCTTATTGTTTAAATATCACAGAAATCAGTGTCAAACAATGTATTTTATTAATCGCATATTTTGTATAGTTCACCTTGAATGATGATATTTGTTTCAGAGATCAGATTTGACCTAAAATTAAATACACTCATAAAATACACCAATGTTTAATAAATAATATCACACTGTAGGATCCACCCTCTTTTCGAGTGTCCCCAAGGGCTGAGTACTTGCAAGAGGTGGGTAGAGAGCTGATGATCCCCTGCCAGGCACATGGAGACCCAGCTCCAAATATCACCTGGATCAAGGTGAGCAATCTAATCTGAGCATGAAGAAGTAACCAAATAAAATATTTTTAAAAAACATTTACAAAAGTCTTAATAGACTAATTAATATTTAGCATCGTTTCCTGCATCGTATTTCAGGTTGGTCCTGCACCTCGCTCTCCATTTACTGTCTTGTCCAACGGTTCCTTGGTCCTGCGTCCTCTCAGCAAAGACCACCAGGGGGCATGGGAGTGTCAGGCCACCAACCGGGTGGCCACAGTCAGTACAGGCACCCTGGTGTTGGTACTGGGTGAGTAAAGATTCCAGCTTCATGGTTTGATATAAGCACATTCATTAACAGTATTACCACAATCAAGCTTCATGTGTGGGTTAAATATTCATCCTCTCTTTCTCTTTTTGACAGGCACAAGTCCTCATGCTGTGACCGCAGTCTCTGTTGATCCCGGCATGAACCACGCCAATGTATCCTGGGAGCCTGGCTTTGATGGAGGATATACTCAGAAGTTCACAGTGTGGTCAGTGGCCTAATTTGGTCTTTATTAGGAGAGCCTACAGTCCTGGAGATATTTTCAGTCCCGTAGATCAGTGGTCCCAAACACCGGGCCGTGGAATTTTGAATTATGAATTTGTCCCGGTCCGTACAAAAAATGTAAACTTTTTAAAAAAATCTCAGTCCCTAGCATCTAACTTTGCCGGTATTCTGGATAAAAGTCATGGCAGAAAACCCTGAGATTGCCACAACAGCACTGAAAACTTATTCTGAAAGGAAAGTTTACGCATTACCATAGCGAGCAGAGCACATTAGCGGCAGAGAGGAGGATGTTATTGGTGCATTTCAGGAGGACGCTGCTAATAAAATTACATAATTACACAGTGGATTCACGTTTATTATTATATTTACAAAATACCACAGTTTTTGTGTTAGTCGTATCATTTTATTTTGTTGTATTTATCCATGACACCTTAAATGCCGGTCCGTGAAAATATTGTCTGGCATTAAACCGGTCCATGGCACGAAAAATTTTGGGGACCACTGCCGTAGATAGTAGTTTAACACCTAGTAGTTAGTAGTTTGGACTAGTAGTTTAGTCCCAACACACTTTATCCAGTAAAGGTTAAGAGGTGCTTCTGAATATTTAAAGCAAGTGTTTTGGGACTAAACTTTTCAGGGTGGTAGGTGTCCTAAAGTGAAGTTTGACACCCATAGTTTTTAATTGTAGCTTTTTTTTTACTGTTGCATGAATCTTCTTTCCACTTGGCCTGTAGTAATAAACTGATCTATTTAATTTTGTTTTGTTGTCTCTCAGGGTGAAGCCCACTGCTAGAGGGAAGCATGAGTGGGCTTCCCTTCCTGTGCCCACATCAAAATCCAACCTCCTAGTTACAGGTCTCCAAGCTTCTACCAGTTACCAGTTTAGTGTTCTGCCCCAGAACAAGCTGGGCTCTGGTCCCTTCAGTGAAATTGTCACCACCCGGACATCCGGTCAGTTAAGACTTTTCCTCCATTAAGGTTTAGAGGTCATAAAGCATTATGGAAATTTCTGATATGAGTTTCTTGAGCCTTCACATCACTTTTGTGATTTGTGGTCTCTTTTTGTTTTTTATGTTTAGCTCCACCAACAGATCCACCCAAAGTAGAAACAACTGTGGCAACAATTCCCCCTCCCACATCGCTGTCAATCAATCGCACAGCAGTGGGAGTGCTGCTGCAATGGTCTTTACCCCCTGTTGAGTCACAGCCAATCACAGCCTTTGTGCTCCAGGCAAGGAAGGAAAAGGGCGAGTGGGTTACTCTTGATGGAGCAATCAGCATCAATGTTACAGAACTGATTGTGCAGGGACTGATAAGGGTATGTTCCATAAATGTCTATAATGTTGGGCATATACATCAGACTTTTGAACAGTGCTGTAAATTTACTACATACAATTCTTGATCATAGGACACCAACTATGAACTGCGACTGCTATCGCGCAGAGATAAAATAATCAGTGACCCCAGTGAGTCAGTCAGTATTTCCACTAAAGGTAAGTGTACATTACAGACCATTTTTCTATAGGGTGGAAACAACAACAAATTTTGTTAAAGTATCAACATGTGGTCTGCAGGTATGGAGATGTACTCAGCTCCACCCAGCTTGCTGGCATTTGTTCCTGAGCCCCTGCTGGCAGGTGTGATTGGGGGAGTGTGTTTCCTGTTTGTGGCAATCATCCTTTCACTGGTGACAGCTTGTGTCATGAACCAAAGGAGGGAGCAGCGGCGCAGAAAAAGACGAGATGGTAAAGCCCATTCAAGGGCAACACACACTAGTATAACTCATACCAGAATAATATCACAACTAGCATAATATTTATGTTTTCCAATACTTTTAGGGAGATTGATTTCATCAATAAATCATTAATAGATTACCTAAATCTACATATTTATTAAAATAACTATTTTAAAATAACATACAAATTCTATAATTATTAATAGAATTAGAAAGTGATTTCTGGACTTTCTACTTGAAGTTTCTTTATGAATTACTTTACAGATTATGTGATCAGCGAACTAATTCACCAAAAGTCACGCTTACATTTGTGCTTTGTTAAAGACTTTAAAATTATGGCAACTGTTATGGTTTATTTATTTTATTATTATGGTCATTCACACATAATGTACACAATCATTGAGATTTGTGTTTGCATCTCAACTTTTTAGTATGAAGGTATAATACTACAGAGCAAATGCCTGCCTGCCTTTGGCAGCACCTGTAATGCATGATGCATTTATTTCAATTTCGTTTCTTTCTTTCTTTATCTCATGTATTTCATGATGCATTTAATTTAGTCTCATTGCTTGATTGTTGACTCATTTTGTGTGTGGCATGATGTAAACTCTGCACCCTCCCCCACCGTTTCAGATATCCCTTCTGCCTTCCAGAAGAACCCATCTCCACAGTAAGTCTCCATCAGACCTCTCCATGCCTCAATCTAAAAATTCCATCTTTCCATTTTACCTTCTCAAACTTCGCATATTAAAATGAAATGTCTTTTATACACAGCCATTGGACAATTATCACATCCTATGGAAATTGTAAATGTTTTCAAAATATTTGAATAAGCAAACATTTCACCCTCTATGATATAGTACCTACAGTAAAGGTAATCATAATTCAACCAATGCATTTAGTAATGTAATGTGATAAACACATAATGAATTAAAGCCTACAGTCATTAATTCAAATATGAATCTTGCACATATCAAAGAGTGATTGAAGATGGCGTGAGGCCATCTGTGCAAAAGTAGATACTGAACATGAGGTGGGCCTTTCAACAGGATAACGATCCTAAGCACACTAGCAAATCCTTATAGTTTGATGAGTTTGACGCTGTGCCTCTCTTTCTCCCATCAGAGCTCGCTCGCCTACTGACAGCCCCGACAGCATGCTGAAGATAAAGCTGTGCCCTCCCCTTAACTTGTTCCCCAACTCCTCTTCCTCTGATCGTTCAGATCGCTCCTCCTTTGACAAGGGCAGTCGAAGTGAGTACCAGGACCAGAAGAAGCAGCTCCTCTCCGCATCCTCTCCACCCCCACGCTACGCTCTCTTTGAAAGCCACCTCGGTGGCTCCCCATCCGCAACATCTGCCATAGAGTCTATATCCAGAGGCCCAGATGGTCGCTTTATTGTCCAGCCATATCTTGAGGGTTCTACACCAATGCACATTAAAAAGCACCTTAAAAAGGAATTCCCTCAGTCCTCTGGCGGGAGCAACAGTGGCTCTTTCAGGGACTCCCCCAAATCCAGTACAGGATGCTCAGAGAAGGATGCAAGACAAGAGCCAACTGAAGGACTGGCTATTGTCTCTACTGACTCAGAGAGGCCTTCACACTCTCCAGGCAGAGTAAAGGCAATGGCCAGGAACTTTTCCCGACACGGCTGCTTTTACTCAGACGAGGAGCAGGGCTGCTCTGAGGCTCTTCTGGAGAGGGCCAGCTTTTACTCAGACTGCAGTGAGAACAGAGCTCGTGACTCACTGAAGAAATATTGCCTCCCAAGTCATCGAGAAGACATCTTCCCTAGCCTATCCAAGAGAGCTCGTGGGCTGGAGAAGGAGAGACTGCTGCACCAGGCTGGTTACCAATCCATGGACCAAGACAGCCAGCTAACTGAACCCAGTACAATGGTTTCTCAGTTGGGTGGTGAAAAAGAGAGGGACCTTCTCACCAAGTGTCTGAAGCTTGTGAAGGAGCGAGAGGAGATGGAGAGGGAACTGGAGAGCTACACCACTAGCCGCAGAGTACAGGAGCGTGAAAAAGAGCAGAGACGTGCCAAATCCGCCAGCCCTCTGAGAAGATGGACGGGGACTGAGTCGGAGGACCCTGTTTGGAAACCTCAGGACATCCAGCTCCGACAGAAAAGCCAGAGACCTAGCAGCCTTGCCCAACGTGTTTCAGACTATCGAAGAGGTTGTTATTTTGGCAATACCAGCAGTCCAATGGATAAAATACTCCCTCCCTCCTCCTCCTCTTACATTCAGTGGGACATCAGCCCTGTGACCTCACCTACCAGCCAGGTGCCTATGCAGAGCCTCTCGGAGGGAAACACGCCTCGAACCCTGCAACCAGACTCACTTCAACGAGGCCGGGTAGCTATAGAGGACTCGCTAACAGAAGACTTCTCACATTCACCAGTCACACAGTACACTCCCCTCTCACTCCTCTCTTCCAGGAGGAAAAGTCCTTCTCCCTGTGGGTCCAACTTAGGTAAGGCACAGATCAGATCCCCAAAGAAACCCACAGAGAGGGACCAGGAACTCTCCTGCTCAAGGGCCTTGGCAGATGAAGGCCGGAGGCAGAACAGGGTAATAGAGACACAAGCAGATGTCTTAAGGCCCACTTGTCCATCTCCTTGTAGTCCTCAACCATCTGAGATTGCATTTGAAAGGTCATGTCACTCTATAGCAGTAAGAGAAAGAGGAACAAGCCCTCATTGTCATTACTCTAAACTTAGCACTCACACAGAGGAAGTGACCCTTAATCACAAAAAAAAGCTGAGCCACAGTCCCTCTGGTTGCTCGACCCTTCCCTATGACCGCCAGAAAACAGGGGCCAAAGTGAAAGACAAAGGGAGTGAGAACAGAGCTGGACCTGAGCTCAGCTTCTCATCTCTCCAGCCTGAGGGAGAGAAGGAGGGTGTCAGGGCACGTTCTCGCAAGAGTGATAAATGTGTCTTCAGTGACAGCGCCAGTCGCATTTCTCCTCTGACCCTTGAAAACGAGGAAGAGAGTGACCAGTCCACTTTCTCCGTTGCCAGAATGTCTGAATCGGTAAAGACCAAGATTGTACCCCAACCTGCCAGGGCTTCTCCCCTGCAAACCAGCACTATCCTGGAGTACTTGAGCCTGCCAGGCTTCATTGAAATGAGTGTAGATGAGCCTGTTGAGGAGAGTAAGCCAGCAGAATCAACATGGTCCAACACTGAGCCAAAAAATGGAACTATATTAAGAGGTGAGCCTGATGTGGTTCCTAAGAACTGGGAAATTCATGGTCAGGACAACACAGAAGTTAATAACAGTCATCAAAGCAGAGGTTCGGTGGACAAAACCTCAGATATTCCCTTAGGACAATGTAAATCTGAAAATGTGCATTATTCTAAACCCTGTCCTGGACAATATACAGATGCAAGTCTACAATTAGAGTCATCAGAGACAAATAGCAGAGCAGCACAAGTTGTAGCCCATGAAGGAATTAATAGCCAGCCATTCCTTTCTCAAAAAAGACCTGATTGTAATAAACAGCAGTCCACCGAGATAAACCCAGCACAGGCCTTGGCGAGTACTGCCAAAAATGTGACAGCAATAGTTTCTAATATTCCCAATCAAGGTGCAAGTATAGCAGAATTTTCATCAGAACAATCTTCAAGATCTCACATTCAAGATAACAGGACTAACAAAATAACCTCACGGATCTCTCAGGCTCCCATGCCTTTTATGAAGAAGTCAATCAGTGTTGGTTCCTGCAGAACTCTTTCAGGCATGGGGCAGCCCCGTCCATTCCTTAAGAAATCCATTAGTTTAGGATCTCAGAGGTGGGAGCATTATGAAAGCCCCCGAAATTACATCTCTGAGACCTGTTATAGAGATGAATTTCCCCATCCAGATGTGAGGGTTAAGTCCTACAGTTTAGGTCGCACACCTGCATGTACTTACACTAGGCCTGGTACCTCATGGCAAGGGGCAATGCCCTTTCATCTCCCTAGCAGTCAAAGTCTGGAAGGACCTCGTTACAATGAGCAACCATACATGACCACCTCTTACCTTTCCCATGCTCGCGGCCCTCCAGTCCCAGAACTCCCAAGACTCGCTGACCCTCACAGACGTGATTCAGATCAGCGTCGACAGGCCACAGTCTTTCCAGATTCCTCCAGATGCCCTTTGTCATATCGAGAAACCCTAAGGTCAATCCAACACAAGTATGTGCCTCAGGATCTCCCTCGACCCTTTTTTCAACCCAGACCCGTGGCGAGGGGGAGCTACATTCGTCCTATGGATTCTAGAAGAAGTACTCAAAGGCCGTTCTTGCCTAGGGGTTACAGCTGGCCATCGCCATACCAAGCAGCTTTCCCCCAAAGGGAACATGAGGTTCACGTAGAGCTACATGGTGGGGTGGGCATGGGAAAAGGCAACACCGATGTAGAGGGAAGGGACAGTAGAGCAGAGGGTGGCCGAGCAAGTTATGCCAGTCAGAGCAGTGGCAGGGGGAGTGTGGGGCCATTTGGGCATGGGCACCTCCGCCAGTCTGTCTCCATCACGCCCACCTTACTAAGTTCTCCAGAGACCACCGAAGAGAGTGAGAGGAACAAAGCAGAATTGGACCTGCGAGAGCAAAGATCAAAAAGGTGACGCTGATACACAGACATCTCGGAGGGATGATTTTATCACAGATTTACATGATGTTGTCTCATTTACATCCCTTCTCATTCAAACCCATACATTACTTTTCATATATATGTGTCTCATTGTGTGTTCTACATCTGTGTGTAGAAGGAATACATCAGTAGATGAGAGTTATGAGTGGGATGCTTCTGATTGCCCAATGGGTCCTGACCTCCTGGAGGCCATGAAGATGGAGAGAGCGGGTGTGGGGAGAGGCAGGGAGCTTAGGCAAGACAGGCCCCGCTCTACAACTGGCCTCCAGGACCTGCAGGAGAAAGGTGAGAGTCTGAATGACCCATTGCCTTAACACTGTATATTCACATCCCACTCCCATACACTGTGGCAAATGTGACCTCCCTCCTACCCTCTCTTCTTCACTACTCTCCTCTTAGGGCCATACACCTCTATCACTCTTCTCCCAGTCTCCAATCCTCCACACCAGCATGGTCGCTCCCTCAGTGAGGCGCGCTTCAATGCATTGAGGCAGGAGTTCCATGAGTACCGCAAAGCCCAGGAATCCTCCTCCCGAGACCCCTGCCTTCCCCCCGACCCTGACTCCGATTCAGGTTCTGCCCTGCTTTGAGAGCCCCACCTTGGTCCGTTACCTTCCACTCCTCTTTAACCACTGACCATTAAAGCAATAGTGTTGTTTGGTGTCTGAATGGATCTTATTCAGTTTTGCACTTTTAACCACAAGGCTCATGTGCCAACAACGTACACCAGTGTTTATTAGTCCAGTGGGAAAAGTTGTTTATCTTTTAATTCCCCTCAACACAGAGAAACTGAGAGATTATTTGGAACAAGATATAGTTCCCGAATGTCAGAATTTTCTTTCTCATTTCTCTTTGGTGTTACCGACATGTCACTTTGATTTACAGTGGTCTAAAACAGTTTTGAAAGCAGCAGTCTATGGTTAGTTAATTTGCATTCCAGTCAAATTATTCTTTTCTGTAAGTGGTTCTTGGGCAAGCTGAGCAACAAAATCCTATTAAAAATGTAATTTGACCTGGTTCTATGGTTATTGACACTGACATGTTATCTACATGTAAAGTTTTGTGGGGGAAAAAAGGCTACAAGATAACAGCTAATGTTTTTATGTATGCAGCATACTTTTGTCCATTTTGTAGATATGTTATTCCGGCCAGTGTTATATGTATATGTCAGAAATATCATTCGCAAGCCTGTTTAATGTGACTTAATATGGTTTGAAGAGGCAACAAAGTGGTGCGATGTCACCTCACAGCAAGAGCCTATAGGTGTGAATGTGTGTGAATGGACGTCTGTCTCTGCTGCCCTGTGATGGGTTGCCCTCCTGTCCAGGGTGAACCCTGTCTTGGCCTGTAGTCAGCTGGGATCAGCTCCCGCTTGGTGTAAACCAAATTGGATAAAGAGGTTTGGAAAATGGATGGATGGATGTGAGAGTAATTGGTGTGCTTAAGCTTTATTACTTAGCCTCTTTAGCATAGTAGCTCCAGTGCAAAACTAAAGAAGAAAACTTCAGACACAAAACATCTTTTACTGAAAATTATGATTTTTGCCAAACTAACAATTGAATGACCAATCGTACATTAATGTTTTGAAAGTTTTGGCTGTTGACTGTTTTGTGAATGTTTGAGCAGTTTTAAAGCGTGTGGTCAGTGGTGACATTGTTTGTGCATACAACGCTGTTGACTTTGCATCGATAGTGAACATTCTGATCTTTTGCTTTTCAGAAACTCCAAAGGAAGGAGACAAATAGCTTTTAAATACCGTCCTGTGCTGACCGTGTATACTGAACCTTGATACTTTCATACCACATTTTCATTTAATGCTTGGACCCATAAAGGACATTTCTGAATAGAGATGCTAACTGTGCATCAACATTTTGAAAAGATCTTTGTAATGAGGTGTATTGTGAGGTTGGGATGGTGCGATATATCAGATTAGAACATGCTCAGGTGCATTATATCTTATGTCATGCTGGATTCCCTGATACTTATTTTGCAGTGAATTTCTATGTAACTTTATCAGTTCATCAAAGTCCAGACTGCATACATCTGGATACTGTCAATGCTGTGCCAATGCAGGTTACCAAAAACTTTAGAAAACTCTTTTGATGCACATCTTTTCTTTCGGATGCATCTTTCACTGTGATGCTCAAAAGGCTTTGAAGAAGAACTTGCTAGCGAGGAGGTTTTTGTCACTACCACTGCATTGCCAAAACCAAAATGCCACTTAAACCACAGTGGCTGTACAACATGAAAGTGTGCTTGGACAATCAAGTTTAATAGAAAATTAGTCTGCCTCCAGTGTTCTGGTGTATGTGAAGGATGAGAGTCTTTAGTGCTGGGTAATTCACTGTAATGCGAACAAGGCAAGCTTTAAATTGGTTTAAAACTAATACCTGGAAGCTGTCCATTCATTTTACCTTGATTGATTCATTCCCAAAGTTTTTACAGTACAGTGATATTGGATAGGCCTTTGCAGAAGAAAATGTCCAAAGAATTTCATGGTTTGAAAAGAGCCTCATTTTGTTTATTAACATTATAATAATCTTCCTTTGCTTGAAAAGAACTATATGTGGAACAAAAGGAATAAGCTACTGAGGCATATTGCCAAATGAAACAGTAAACATTTAATGTCTGTGACAAGAGAATCAACATATTTTTTCTGTAAAAATCTGGAGCTTTAAAATCCTAATCAAGATATGATACTCCCACTCAAAACTAGACATAATTAAAGACCGAAAGATTTGCAGATGTGCAGTGCTGTGCAAAAGTTGTGATACATAAAGCCTTTTATCTAAGCAGCAAGTGTTCCAAAAAACACTAAAATTACAATAAAAGCAATGTACTGGCAAAAATACACTTTCTGACCAGTTTTAAGGTGCCTAAGACTTGTACAATAATGTATTATTTTATATTTTGTTGGTATGGTCTTGTAAAGGAACCTCCCAAAAACAGTCGACCAGGTGCAGTGATTCTGTAATGAGCCATTAGGAAAAGATTTATACTTAAGTTATTGGAACTTCATTGGCATTCACTTTTCAAACTGTTGTTAGAATAAGCCAGTAGGTTTCATGTCATGCATCTTATTCCGCATTTGAGTTCTTGTATGCATGTGATAAAGTGCAGCATCAGTGATCATCAGACTGACAGGATACTGTGTTCTATTCCATTTCAATTTCACCGTTGTTTTGATAAAGGTTCGCATTTAGAGTCAATTAATTTATAGAAAAAATAGACCTTGTTATCGCTTCAAACACCAATTCAGTGCCTGATATGAGTTTATAAGCAACTTATCTGTAAATGTAACTACAGTAAGTAAGCCACAGTTTACACAGTTTTTTCTATTATTTTCTATTCTGACTGAATTGAAACACTGTTGAGCACATCCAGACATCCATGCTGTCTCCAGCTTTCTCTAATTTGAAATATTTTATTCTTACACTAAGAATTCAGTTGGCTTTTATGCATATTTATTTCAAGAGGACAGAGATCTTATGATATAAACCAGTGTTTACATGCAAACCTCCATTTTAATGTGAATGGTGTGTTGTAAACTATCTATATATTACTGGTGAAATGTGTTTTGTTGTTTATTGTCAGTCTGCCCTAAGTGTTTGGTTTATACAGTTTTCTGTCACTTTGTTCTTTTTTAATTGTTTTCCAGATTTTGTACTTTTTTAATGTTAGACTTTTAAGAAAGAAATCTGATATATTTAAAACAATGTACATTTTGTAAAGACAAAGATTGTTCACATTTCTTCAAAAATTTTGTATAAATTGGTCAAAAATATGTACAAAATATACAAAATAGGTTTTGCATCTGTTCTTATGTTTCATTTCTTCAGTGTTGTCTTTGTTATTTTTTTATGTTTTTATTAAATAAATTGACTTTATTTACTGAATGTTTAATGTATTTATTAAGAACCATTCATTTCCCTTCATATTGAGAAAAATCTTGATTATAAATCTTTATTATAAGTTATGCAGTAATAATGCATAGCACCCAATGACATTTTTCTATATATTTGACAGCATAACACACACACACACAATCTGCATTGTAAGCTTATTTTATTTACTCTCTGTATAGCCTGCATAGTAGCAGGTTCAGATCAACCTAAAGTTTCAGCATTTTTAAGCCTTCCACTGCGTTCCTTACAGGACTCACTTTGAGGTCATGCGCATGACATGCTTGACCATGTTTCCAATGCCATCAAAGATGTAGTGGTAGTGGTAGTCTGTCTCCCACATGAAGGTTGGAGTGCTGACGACCTTGTTCTTCTCATCCACCTGGGTCTCGTAGAAGAAAGAGTTAAGGTAAACCAAAGATTTGTGGCTAAGAGAAGAAACACCATGCAGATAAATGTAGTGTGTCACCTTCCATAGTTCTCCTTTGGATAATACGGTCAGAGACAAAGGTAATATTGGATACTAAGAGTAAGAACATGCATTTGAAAACTTCCACCTGTTCTACATTCCAGATTACCAATATGGTCTGCAAGACACTATATGAAGATGTTCCTTTATCACCACTTCCTAAACAATATATTATTGATCTGCCCTTTTTATCCATATGTCTCAGTAAGGATATGTAAGGCTCGCGGATGTTGTGGCGAGCTCCCATGCTCTTGACAGCCTGCACCATGTTGGTGTTGGGCCAGCGGCCCCAGCGACTGCTCTCATCCCGCTCATAACCCATGGTGACCTCCAGATTTGGAAGCACCCGGCAAGCCAGCAGAGGGGACATGCTGGACAAACTGGAAAGAAAAAACGTGAATTTGTGCTTTAGAGGATAATATTTCTTATTTAATAAGATATTTCTTATCTTATTCTTCTTATATTATATTTCTTCTTTTTTGCTTTTGGCTATATTCTCATTTTGAGATTATTGAAAGAGTATTTTTGCATTAGTAATTTCATCAAGTGAACATTAA
>JBBIGC010000018.1:8203832-8218767 GCA_037576955.1 Lepidarchus adonis | reverse complement strand
ATACTAGTAAAAATACAAAGGAAATAAATACAAAAGTACTAAACATGCAGGGTAGAAATTTACAAGGTCATAAAAAATCATGTGCTAAACAAACCCCAAACAGATATACTCTGAACAATAATAACGAACCCCTAAATGTATGTAGTGCACTTTCATAATAGGTATTAGAGAGCAAAAATACAGTGAGGAACATAAGTATTTGAACACCCTGCGATTTTGCAAGTTCTCCCACTTATTAGAAATCATGGAGGCTCTAAAATTCACATCATAGGTGCATTCCCACTGTGAGAGACAGCATCAAAAAAATAATTAGGAAATCACACTGTGTGATTTTTAAATAATTTTTTTGTATTGCACTGCTACACATACGTATTTGAACATCTGGTAATCAGCAAGAATTCTGGCTCTGCCTTTAAAATGTCCACCTCTACTCATTAATCTAAATTAGTAGCACCTGTCTGAGCTCTTTAAAGACATCTGTCCACCCCACAATCAGTCAGACTCCAACTACTACCATGGGCAAGACCAAAGAGCTGTTAAAAGACACCAGAGACAAAATTGTGGACCTCCACAAGGCTGGAAAGGGCTACGGGGAAATTGCCAAGCAGCTTGGTAAAAATAGATCAACTGTTGGAGCAATTAATTGCATGGCATGTGAGGTTCCCCTGCTCATGTCATCACATGTCCAGGCCCATTTGAAGTTAGCCAATGACCATCTGGATGATCCAGAGGAATCATGGGAGAAAGTTTTTTACTTGCTGTGTTTGAAGGAAAAGGAGGAGGAGTTGCACCATTCCTTCTGTGAAGCATGGGGGTGGTAACATCATGCTTTGGGGGTGCTTTTCTGCAAAGGGGACAGGACGACTGCACTGTATTAAGAGGAGGATGAATGGGGCAGTGTATTGTGAGATTTTGAGCAACAACCTCCTTCCCTTAGTCAGAGCATTGAAGATGGGCCATGGCTGGGTCTTCCAACATAACAATGACCTGAAGCATATCAAGGTTCTGGAGTGGCCTAGTCAGTCTCCAGACCTAAATCCAATAGATCTTTGGAGGAGCTGAAACTCTGTGTTGCTCAGATCTAGAGATCTGTGTGGAGTAGTGGAGCCAAAATCCCTGTTGCAATGAGTGCAAACTTGGCCAAGAACTACAGGAAACGTTTGACTTCTGTAATTGCAAATATTAACACTGATTTTCTCAGGTATGGAGAGCAGTATTATACAGATTATGTATACAGTGGGGCAAAAAAGTATTTGGCAGCCACAGAAGTTTTCCCACTTACAAATATGAGAAAGGTCTGAAATGTTCATCATAGGTTCACGTCAACTGTGAGAGAATATAAAAGAAATACAGGAAATCACTTTTTTTTTTTTTTTAAAGAATTTATTTGTATAATGGTGCAAATTTGGTCAATTACAAAAGTTCACCTCAATTCTTTGTAATGTAACCTTGGTTGGTCAAACATTTCCTGTAGATCTACACCAGGTTTGCACACACTGTGGCTGCTATTTTGGCCCATTCTTCCATGGAGATCTTCTCAGGGGCTGTCGCTTGGCAACATGGATTTTCAACTCCCATCACAGATTCTGTATTGGATTGAGGTCTGGAGACTGGCTAGAACACTCCAGAACCTTGAAATTATTTTTACGTCACTGCTTCAGTGCCCGGGCGGTGTGTTTGGGATCAGTGTCATGCTTGAAAATCCAGCCATGTTTTATCTTCAATGCTCTCACTAAGGGAAGGAGGTTTCTGTCCAAAATCTCACGATACATGGTCCCATTCATCCTTTTCTTAATACAGATCAGTCGTCCTGTCCCCTTTGCAGAAAAGCAGCCCCAAAGCATAAGGCCTGGGCCATAGTAGAGTTTGGAGTGTGACTGTTTGAGGTTGTGGACAGGTGTCTTTTATACTGATAACGGTGACGAGTGGAAGTGCTTCTTAAAGAAGAAGTTACAGGTCTGAGAGCCAGAAATCTTGCTTGTTTGTAGGTGACCAAATACTTATTTTCCACCATGATTTGCAAATAAATTATTTAAAAATCAGACAATGTGATTTTCTGGATTTTTTTTCTCATTTTGTCTCTCATAGTTATGATGAAAATAACAGGCCTCTCATCTTTTTAAGTGGGAGAACTTGCACAATTGGTGGCTGACTAAATACTTTTTTGTCCCACTGTATGTACAGGTAGTGCTTATTTATTTTAATTGACTTTAAGATGTGTATTTAAGTGCATTCTATCCATTATACATATTTTTTTATATTTTATCTTACACTTTCTTACATATGCAATATGGCTGGGGGCTGTGTGAAACGGCACACAATACACTGTGTACTGTATTTACTGTTGTATTGACAATAAACCTTTCTTGAATCTTGAATCTTTTTAAGACCATTATAAATGTAATTTTAGACCAGTTTCACTTTCACACTGGGAAAAATGAAGAAAGGATATAAAATAAAAATTTACATTTACAGTGGAGGAAATAATTATTTGACACCTTGATTTTATAAGCTTGCCCACTTCAAATCTTCAGAATCAGAATCAGAAAAACTTTCTTGAGTGAAAATCTTGAGTGAAAACCTCCTTCCCTTTGCCAGGACACTGAAAATGGGGTGTGGATGGGTCTTTCAGCACGACAATGACCCGAACCATACAGCCAATTCAACAAAAGAGAGACTCCAGATGAATTGCATTAAGGTCATGGAGTGGCCTAGCCATTTTCCGGACATTAATCCAATAGAAAACCTGTGGAGGGAGTTGAAGTTTAAAGATGCCAAGCAAGAGCCTCAAAACCTTAATGATTTACAGCTGATCTGCAAAGAGGAGTGGACCAAAATTCTTCTTGCTATATGCACAAACCTGGTCATCAACCGCAAGAAATGTCTGACCTCTGTGCTAGCCAGCAAAGGTTTTGCCACCAAATATTAAGTCTTGTTTTGCTAGAGGATCAAACACTTAATGAAATGCAAATCAATGTATATATTTTATGTAATATGATTTTGTTTCTGATATTATATCTCTCACTGTAAAAAAAACACTATCATTAAAATTATAGATGGTTAATTTCTTTGTCAGTGGACAATTTCAGCGATTTCAAATCCTTATTTTCTTCCAGTGTATCTCCTCACTTCAAGAAGAGTGAAGAGAGGTTTGTGCTTTCTGCAGAATTGTAGCTGTGATGTTTTTCTGATTTCTCATGTGACTTCAGTGCCTTTACTCCAAGCTTGAACAACTTTAGTTTAACCAAACCATAAGTACATAATTATTGTTCCGGCAGGTTAAATACTTTTTTCAAAAACTGTATTCTCTGACAAAGACAAACATGCTTCCTGAAGTTTCTGGTCTGGTGGACAAGAAGTTGAGGATTTTTCTTTACCATAGTGAGAATTCTTCTGTCAATAGCAGTGGAAGTCTTCCTTGCCCTGCCTTTTGTGATTACAGAGCTTACCAGTGCATTGTGTTTTCCAGAGAGTTGATTTAGACCAGGGGTGTCCAGTCCTGGAGGCCGGTTTCCAGCACAGTTTGGTGATTTCCCTGATCAAGCACAACAGGTAAGACTCACCTGTTAATTGCCAGATTCAGGAAGAGGGTTTGAGGAACTACCAAACTGTGCAGGACTCCAGGACCAACTTTGGACAACACTGATTTAGGTGATCCTATGGTTTGACAGATGTCTCTAATGGTTTTATTCTTGTTTTTCCGCTTCCTTAATTGTTGAATGTTGAATAATTGCAACTACAGACTCCAAATTGTAAAATGAAGCCTAGGTTTCTCAATCTTGCACTAATGGAGCAATGAAACGCATCTGAGTAATCACAAACACCTGTGAAGCCAAATGTACTAAACATTATGGTGCCCTGAAATGAAGGGGGCGTGTTGTATTTCTACATGGTGAAAGTAAAATATATGCAAATAACTCTACATTGAAGTCTGGAATGTGCACTTTAATCATGACTGAATTGTTTGGTTTAAAATTTTAGACTAAGGAACAGATGGGTAAATCAAAGCAAAATTTCTTCATCCAAAACATTATGGAGGACACAGTATATGACAATGTATGAAAAGCCAATTAACATGTGCTTTGTTAATTCAAGGGGAACAAGCTCTAGTCACCACAGTACAACATAGTGGGACAGGTTTTAACCTTCTAAAGGCTATGTGGAACACTCTAAAATAGTGCTGTGGTAAAGTATAACATAAGACCTTACACAAGTGTATTGCATATATTAGTGTGCCATCACAGGGATGTTTAATCCTCAGATGAAGTTTTAGTCCCACCCTTCCCATCATCAAAATGAAAGGAAGATAAAATATAAAGCAAGACAAAATACACAATATGCATCATGTCATTATTTATTCCCCAAGCATTTAAATCTTGTAGATGGAAATTAAAAACCAGAACAAATTTGTTTTTCACATCTGTAAACTAGTAAAATTATATTGAGGGAGAATGGGGATTATCAAAAAGTTTACTTTGTTGGAGAAATAAGAACATATGAAATATAACCTTTTGAGTTTTTAAAAAGGGAGAATACATCAACATTTTTGTAGGATGCTTTTATTACTGAGTCTATGCAAACTGATTAAGGTTTCCTGCCCTTCTTGCGCAAGGACTGGCCTTCTCCTGAAAATGCGATGAAGTTGCTGACCGAGTCATCCTACAAATTTGAGTACAAAATACAAAAAAAGCAGAAATTATAATTTGACACAGTCTGATAATTCGACATGAACTGATAACGGTTTCAAATAGTCAACCAAACACAAATTTCATTCAATCTGCCATTTCAAATACCTCTTCTGTTTTGCGAGGCTGTGGTCTGGAGTTTCTGATAAATGTGATCTTTCCTATCTTGAAGTCATAATTAGGAATCCCCCTGTCCAGTAGTTGATAAGAGAAATGCTTTATGACAAGTCCTCTGTGAAAGGTGACCATTTATGAGAAGGTGGACATGTATTCTCACCGTTTCATGTCACTGGGATCGATGCGAGCAGGACTGGGTTCGATTCCCTTCTTCTTTCCATCAAGACGATTTCCAGAGCCTGTGAACGCCTTTATGGAATCGGAGAGAAAACAGAATTGATCATGAGATGCCATGAGTCTGCAAATGGTTTAGTTTAAAGAGTGACAGCAGTGATGTTCTGCTTACTCTAAAGCCGATGTCCATCTCATAATTACTGGGGTCTGTCTCTTCCTCCTTAAACAGACAACAAAAAAGCAGATTGATTCATCACTACTACTATCATTTTCTTTTGATTCCACCTCAATTCAGTTTTATTTCTATAGCGCTTTTTACAACAGATGTTGTCACAAAACAGCTTTACAAGGTCCGGGTCCGAGACCCTAATGAGCCAAGGCAAAGGAGGTGAGAAAAACTCCCTGAACTGAGGAAGAAATCTTGGGAGGAACCAAAGCTCAGTAGGGGAAGCCATCCCATCTGGTCAACACCTGTTAATAGTTAGTGAACAGTGAGGTGATGAGTTATGATGATTATTTATGAGTTCCATTGTTAAAAAGTGCTCCCCCTTCACACAATTCTGCCAAGAGAGTGAAAGTTAGAACATGCTTACTTTGTGTAATGTAATGTCACTGGACAGGTCAGCACCTTTGGAGAAGAATACTTACTGGCAATTCTGTTACACCAGTGCCTGAGGTGGCTAATACCATACTGAGTAATGAAAGGGTAAAAAGACCCATCCTGTCCACCCAGAGAGAATGAGGCTAATTGTGCTCATTATGACTCCTGTCCTCATACTACGACATCTCCAGAAACCAACTGACAATGGGACAATGTTTAGATGGCTGTGCCACTTGGAAGTCCAAGGGTTAATTAATTATTTACAAAATTATCTTAGAAATTTAAAACTGGTGGAAAACATACTGCTGGTTCTTCATGGTGCTGTGTGGGTCTTTCTGGCTCCTTATAACCAAGTGGAGCATCAAAGTCCACCTAAAAAAGAGAATGATAAATTAATTAATAAATATATAGTTGACGAAACAAAACAGAGAAAAGATGCTACAGGGTAGCAAGATCTGGGTAAAAATATGGCAATGTACTGCTTACATTCATATCACATTCAATAATCGACACTGCTTTGTCCGGTTTTGTCTCCATGACACGAAGTTCATAGATCTGAAATGGAGCAATTTCTGTTTTACTTCATTTTTGTTTTTTTAAGTAGTAGAAAAATAAAAACTTTAAATTGAGTTTGCATATGCTGACCTTTTCATTGTAGTTGATGGCGATGACATCACCCGTGGTCAAACAGGCAAAATTTCTCAAAGCATTTTCTAATCTGTAAAAAATAAAACATACAATACCATGTATTATGTAGTATGTAGTAATGCAACTGATGAGTGCTAGGAACCACACTGCATTACTTACACAGCTTTAGGGTTTGTGATATCTAAGAAGTCTGGACTCTGAGGCTGAAATTTAGAGTATGTTGCCACCATGAGATTGACACTCTCAACCTGGACCAAACCTCCTTCTTCCAACAACAGGTTCTGCATCATCTGTAAAAGAAAGACCAAATATGATCAGCTCTATAGATCAACAAAAATAGACACATTTAATTAATAAAATGTGTCTATTTGTCAGAACACTTAAATCAATAACCATAACACATAGTTGCTTTATGATCACAGCAATAAAAGCTGATATTTCTTACCCAATGAGGAAGGTAACAGATCCCCTCATCAGCAACAAACTCCAAGACGCCACAATGGGTCATTCTGTCTGAGTTCTTATTGGTCAGTTTAAAGAGCATTGGGTATGTGATGTTTAGTCTGCCTGTTAAGGTGTAAGGGAAAGACCATAAATTCATGTCTACAGTGATACCAATCATGTGTTGTTTATGTACTGTTATAATTATCCACTTACTTAACTGGTCCAATGCAGATGGGGGCATTATAACTGAGAAAGAGAAAAAGAAGAGTAGTGTATATATCCGATTACCACTTTACTTGAAAAACCTGCCTGTCTGTTTATGTGCTGGTGTAAGGTTAGACACTGCAACACATATAATGCCACTAGACATGTGGTGATGTAATAAATAATATCACAATAACGATCTTATCTTTTATCATGGTTTACTGTACTGTCACAATATTGTATTAGGAAAAACACAACATGTATAACACAAACACATTTGAGATGTTCTGATTTTCATTTTAAAAGCAGTAATTGTGTTTGAACATTTTTTAATATTCTGCTTTCTGTCTGAAAAAAACATCCCTAATGATCATTTGTATACAGTCGAACCATGTTAGCTCATCATCATATGATAATTAGAATTCTACAACTGCTTACAACTGTCATAACTTGGACAGTTCATATTCCATATCTCTGTATAGCTTTATTTCATATTTCTGTACAGTTTTGTATTTACTTATGTATAATCTCATTTATATAGCCTGTGCATAGCTTGTACATATTGATAAAAAAATATCTGTTCAGCAGCAGGACTGTTGTCAGAAGCCCATAAATGATGGTTCCAATTACACTTACACTTAAAAAGAGTTACATTTTGTTTATGTATCATAATATCTAACTAAACCTGTAATGAAAAAACATTTTGTCAATCCAAAAACAACTAAAAAGACAGTACTTTTTCCTCCTTTCTCCACATCTGAACGGTCATTGGGTCCTGCCAGCATTGACACGGAGTAGCAGCGGTACTGTGTGGAGAAGCGGTTCTGAAAGGCCCGTGGCATCGGGTGATCAAACATGTTGAAGGAAAACTGAAAGAGTAAGATAACATATAATTAATTAGGCATGAATCTTGGCCTTTACTATTTCTATTACATTTTTATTATGCATGAATCTTGGGATTTAATATTATATGTAAAAGCTATGATAATGAAAATTAAGAGCACATAATACATGAATTAAACAAAGGCTGCATAATCGCATGGTATTCTTGTACATAAAATGCACATTTACATAGAGATTTTTTAAAGTTTCAAGTTAATGATATGGACATGTAGTGAAAATAGCACAGTTAAGCTGTTGTTTAGAAATACTGCTGATGTAGACATATTGATAAACGGAGAGAGGGATGAGTATATACTGTGTGCGACTGCATTCCCAAAAGTGTCTTTAATGTCTTATTTATTTGCATTTAACGTTAGTAAAGGGCAGTCAACACCATGACGAATGTTTGGAGGCTGTATAACAATACTTCCATTAGAACCAGATACAAGGTGGAATCTCGGGCCTCACGTTACATTACGCAGGAAAAAACACAGCAACCATTAAACTCTAGCGCTAAAACAAAGGCACGACATACAACGTTCTGTTAAAATTATCAAAAGCTGAGTGTTTACAGCTATTTATCGCAACAAAGCGAATGACAGTGACAGTGCAGGTTCCCAGAGCAGTGCAAATCGTTAGCTTAGCTTAGCTTAACTTAGCTTGACTGTTTCCGTCCGAAACTAATAGATTAGCACAATATTATGTTCATACACATTAGACAGGTAACTAGACAGGTAACTCTCACCATGTTGTCTGATTTATTTCCAAATATTGTGAGATATGTTTGACACAAAGATCCGCGACCGAAAAACTTAAGATCCCCCGTCACTGGGACAAGCACAGTGTAAAGGATATGACGCTTCACCACAACAAAACGATTCGGACCAATCACATCATCCTCACGCCGTGTCGTCGGCCAATCAAATTCCGAAAAAACTGTTTGGGGGTACATTAAACTGATGCTAAATAAATAATAAAAATGTATATAAAATATTAAATACGGGAAAGTGTTGTTTTTTATGACGCTAACGTAAGGAAAATAACATTGGATTCGAAATGTAAAATGTGAACCGTCAAACGCAGGGTTTCACGTGCTCTTAAAGAGTGAATCTGATTGGTCAAAACGTCTGACCCACTTGTATGGCATTGGTTCATGTTTGATAAAGTGCCTACTGATTGGACATTGCGTCGAAAACTCGCCTGTTTTTTCTGTGAACGAATTTGGCGCCAGAGTTTCCGCACGGAAGGTAGAGAGTGTTTAAACTAGGCGGTGTGATAATATTTTTCCTGGGAGCGAAGTTTATTTGTTTTTTTCTGTTTTAAAATGTTTGTGACTGACATTCGGAAAGAGTTTTACGATGTTGTCGTTAACCAGGTGAGGTGTAAAGCGTTGACTTTCTCCAGTTGTAGCGGTCTGTGTAATGTCTGAACAGGTGCTAACTCGCTAAATTCGCTAATATTTTTAGCCAAATAACTAATGTCTGACGAGCCTAGCTTACTAAACACAGCGGTTTTGCATGTGAATACTGTTTGTCATTTCTAATGCTTAATGTCTTTCTTTTCTTCAAGCGAGTGGTTCTTCTTGTGTCTTCGGACATCGACGCGCTTTGTGCGTGTAAAATACTTCAGGTTAGTTTCTTGAAGCTCATAGCTGAGTAAAGTTACTTGTGCTTTTACGTTACATTGGTTCAAAAGCCACATCCACATAAAAAAGACGTTAACACCGTAGTAGTTTGCTCTAAGGTTTGTGTTCTATATAATAACATTACACACAGCATCACATTTGCACTTTATGTACAATCTCTGTATACAAGAGTTTAGTTTATATTTATCTGTATTTATTTTTATTATATTGTATGGACGAGTGTCCATTTATACACATGTATTTACACGTGTATTCATACATATATTTATAATTATAAATAGTATATGCATATTGTTTTATATGTACTAAAATACACATGATCACTTTTCTTATTTCATTTATAAATATATAAATCCATATCACATACTCATTGTAGACTGTAGATTGTATACTATTGTATATTATATTTGTTCAGTATTCTTTTCATTGTATATTTACATTGTTGTTGTTTTCCTTTTTACTGCTGTACTTGAGAGACGCCATCTACCGGAATCAAATTCCTTGTATGTGTTTACTCACATACCTGCCCAATAAACACTATTCTGGCTCTGATTCTGATATATAGTGGCAAGATTCCTACATGTAGGACTAATTATGATTTATCTTTTCTTATGTCACAAATGTATTGATTTAAGGTGATTGGGGAACATCTGACGTCATACATTGTAGTGGGTGTAACAGTTAATTGATTTGAATGGATGCATTGACCAAAATAGTGCTTTAGCCAAAGTATCAATCTGACACATGAAAATCAATGTGTGTCCATTCAATTAATTGTATTTATTTTTCTGTGTGCAATGTGTGTTTACTGTAAAGCAGACTACCTCACTTCATTTGACCTAAATTGTTCAAATTCTATGTTTGTATGAGTTGATGGAAATTTTGCAGATTGTGTGAAATGTCATCATATACTGACCACAGACCATTAGCAAATTGAATCACATCATTGCACATTTAAAGGTATCAAATTGTCAAATTGTTTGCTAAAATGATCTATGTAGAATCGAATCTCAAGGACACTTGTAAGTTATACCCTGTTATAACTGTCGTGTAGTGCTCCATGAAGAAACATGTGCAGTGAGGAAATAATCACTGGTTTTGTAAGTTTGCCCACTGACAAAGAATCAATTAATATATTTTATATAATGTGATTTTCTGGATTTTCTTTTTGATATTCTACCTCACTGTTAAAATAAACCTGGCATTGAAATGGTAGACTGTTCATTTTTTTGTCAGTGGACAAAAGCTTAAAATCAGCCAGGGGTCAATTAATTATTTTCTCCACTCTACATTGAGTGTGTTAGTTTTTGTTCAAGGTTCCACACACATGCTTTCTTTGTAATGAAGTGCTGATATGATCAGAGAACCATATTGTGTAATTTATCACCATAAAAAAAGTAGTCATGTTGCATTACCCAAGTCTGAGTTCCAAGTTTTGTATTTGAAGTGTTCGAATTGAAAACAGAACAAAAAGTTCTATCATTTCCTCCTAGGCTTTGTTCCACTGTGATCAAGTCCAGTACACCCTGGTTCCTGTCACAGGATGGCAGGACCTTAACACTGCCTTTCTGGAACATAAAGAGCAAGTATGTTTTGTGTTTCTGGTATTTGTTGCCATGTGTACATACAGTTTTATGCACATTTTTGGACACCCTTTGATTAACAGATTTTGATGATTTTGTCATTTATGTTAACATGGTGTATTTTTTTTATTTTTATGTCTTAGACTATTTTCAGCAAACATTAATGCATAGTTACTTTTTATGCCATAAATTGAAGAAAAATAGAAATATTATTGTGGCACTGTGCAAAGGTTTGGGCACCCTAAGAGTTCCAAAGTCTCCGATTCTTTTTTTTTTTTTTTTTTTTTTTACAAGGTTTCAGACCTTAATCAGCTCGTTAGATCTGAT
Source organism: Lepidarchus adonis (assembly GCA_037576955.1). Classification (NCBI taxonomy): domain Eukaryota; kingdom Metazoa; phylum Chordata; class Actinopteri; order Characiformes; family Lepidarchidae; genus Lepidarchus; species Lepidarchus adonis. The sequence continues at coordinate 8,207,457 of JBBIGC010000018.1, read as the reverse complement.
GCATATGGATCTGATTGCAGATGCAATTTCAAAGCTTTACAAATGCGCTGACTCTTCAAACCTTGTGCACACACTTGTGTACACTCAACAACCCACAATGCAGGAGAAGCTACAAAAAGATAGCAAAGCATTGTCAGCTTGCAGTTTCCACAGTGACAAATGTAATTAAGAGATGGGAGTTCAGGGAAACTGTGGAGGTCAAGATGAGATCTGTAAGACCAAGAAAACTCTGGGAGAGAACTGCTTGTATGCTGGTCAGAAAGACGGATCAAAGTCCCATGGTTTAGCAGACTCAGGAGTGGTGGTGCACAGTTCCACTGTCCTTAATGGAACAGTCAGCAGAAGAAAACCTTACCTGCGTCCTCATTATGAAATCCAATGTCTGAAGTATGCTGCTGCAGAACATCTACAGAAGCCTGATGCATTTTGAAAACAAGTGCTGTGCACTGATGAAGTTAAAATAAAACTCTTTGGCCAGAATCAGCAAAGGCATGTTTGGAGAAAAAGGAGGAGCATTTCATGAAAATAACACCTTGCCACTCAAAGCATAGGTGGATCTATCATGCTTTGGGGTTGTGTTGCAGCCAGTAACACAGGAAATGGAATGGATTCCACTAAATACCAGCAAATTCTGGAAGCAAACTTCACACCATGTGTAAAAAAGCTGAATTTAAAAAGAGGATGAGCTTCTACAACGGGACAATGATCCTAAACAAACCTCAAAATCCACCATGAACAACCTCAAGAGACACAGGCTAAAGGTTTTGGAATGGCCATCAAAGTCCGCTGATTTAAACATCATTGAAAATTTGTATGTAGAGCTTAAAAGAGCTGTGCATGCAAGACGACCAAAGAATATTACAGAACTAGAAGCCATTTGCAGGAAGAATGGGAGAAAATCCCAAGTACAAGAATTGAAAGACTTTTAGCTCTAAAAAGCGTTTGCAAGCTGTGAAATCTGCCAGAGCAGGTGTTACGAAGTACTGATTATGTAGGGTTCTTAAACTTTTGCAGTGTCTTTATTTTATAATTTTTGTTCAATTTATGGCATAGAAAGTAACACTGCATCAATGTCTGCTGAAAACTTTGTGTATGTTTTCATGTCCTTGAGAGACCGTGTTAACATCTTTTCAAAAAAATCACCAAAATCTGTTATTTATCAAGGGGTGCCCAAACTTTTGCATAAGACTGTAAATATATTTTATAAAATGCTGAAAAAACGTCGGCTACATGTTGAGGATTCAAAATTGGTTATCTTCTTGCTGCGCATGCACAAAATTGTGCAATTGACATTTTTTCCTTAGTACCAGTATTTTGTCCTAATAAACTGTGGGGCAAATGTCGATCTCCTGGAGACTCTGCAGCCAGAAGAAGACTCTATCTTCTTCATCTGTGATACCCACAGGCCTGTTGATGTGGTCAATGTCTACAATGACTCTCAGGTATGCCTACATACAGTTGGCCAAGTGTTATCTTTTTAACTGCATTTTGAGTCTGTTCAACAAAGTGTTACTTTATTGCACTTCAGATAAAGCTGCTGATTAAACAAGATGATGATCTTGGTGTGCCTTCCTATGATGACATTTTTCGTGATGATGAAGATGAGGATGAGGATGGTGAGGGAGGTGATTCTGGGAATGAAAGTGACCATGGTTCAGAGCCATCTGGGAAACGGCGTCGTTTTGACGAGGCAAGCTATCTATTTTTTGTTCTGAAGCATGCAATTCAGAGTGGTTTTCTATGAAATGGTTAATTATTAGCTATTTAATGGTGATTATCATAACCAGGGATGGCAGTTTCTGTGATGCAAATATAGCTTTTTTTATATGCTATTCAAAACCACCAGTGAATCTGTGTCATTAGATATTTAATTTTAAAGAGAAATTTTGTAAATCGGAGGGGGAAATTATTTTTGCTTTATTTATATATTTCCATCTGCATGAAAAGGTATGTAATTGTTTTAGTCCAAGTAATTCTTAAAAAGTGGTAATTGACCATCACACGTAATACCTTTTGAGGGTACGTTTTGTGACGTTAAACCTTCAGACATCTGGTTCCTATCACCAACACTGAACAACTGACTTAAGTTTCTTTATAACATCTAAAATTTCGAAGCATACCTCTCTGAATAAATTTGTTACTTTTGCTTTTGTTAAACTTATACATCTGAAAATTCTCAACATCTGAAATGTGTCTTTCAGGGTGCGCTGGAGAGGAGAATCGAAAGACAGCGAGCTAAGAGGGAGTGGGAGGCACGCAGGTCTGTTTCTTGAAAAATGGTTGAAGGAATGGCATTTCTAGTACTGTTTCAGTGATATATATGTTCCTATCAACATCCTTATCACATTCTAAAGGCCTATGTATTAACAGGAGGGAGATCTTGTTTGACTATGAGCAGTATGAGTACCATGGAACATCAGTGAGTATCTCTGTCTTTAGAGAAGTGATTTTTGTAATGCTGTTAAGTGCCTTCTGTTTAATTTTAGTTTGTTTGCCATTTATCCTTGTACAGGCTGCAATGGTTATATTTGAACTTGCCTGGGTTATGACCAAGGACACCAAAGATATGCTTTGGTAGGTTTTATGAACATATAAAGATTGCATGTATATTTGTATGTGTTATGTATAATAAGTTAAGTAGAGATTTGTGTGTATTTCTGTATAGGTGGAGCATTATTGGTCTAACAGATCAATGGGTTCATGACAAAATCACCCAGTAAGGATCATTCCTTTAACCTTTAGGGCAATGTTTTTTTTATGCAGGTTTTACATGTTTTTTTACTTATGTAGATTCCAATTTAATCTAACTCTATTAATCTGTCCATCAGTATGAAATACGTAACGGACATAGCTTCTCTGCAAAGGCACGTCTCTCGCCATAACCATCGAAATGAAGATGAGGAGAACTCACTCTCTATTGACTGCATGAGGATCTCTTTTGAATACGAGTATCTTTTTTTAGTCTTGTGTTGTGGAGATTCTGTATTATCAGAGGGGAAAAAAACAAATACATTCTGTAACAAATTTGGCCTAAAATATTACAGAATTGTCTATAGGGCCGTATGAGGTTGAGGCATGGCTTAGTAACAAGCAAACTAAGTAAATATTAATCTAATGTTTTTGTTATTTTATTTTGCATATAAAAATCTCTGGTTTGCTTTTGGCTTTATATTTCTTCATGTAAAGTATTAGTGTGGAGTTTTGTACTTTTAGTCATTCAAGTAAAGCATTTCAGTTTAAAGTCTCATTTAAAGCTTAATTAAAAAACATCAGTTAATTAGTTGGTCGTGGAATTGAGGGTGAAAAAGTGTGATTATTCTTCTTTGTGTTAAATCCCTTAACTGTGTTCATCAGCTTAAGATTGTCCTTGTACCAGCACTGGACACTATATGAGAGCATCTGTAACTCCTGCTACACCTCCTGTAGCTTTAAACTGTGGTCCATCAATGGCCAGAAGAAACTGCAGGAGTTCCTGGCAGATATGGGGTTAGTGCACATTTTTTATTATCCTACCATGTATAGTCCTAATGTCCTGTATAGGAAATGCATAATACAGTGGCTTGCAAAAGTATTTGGCCCCCTTGAACTTTTCCACATTTTGTCACATTACAGCCACAAACATGAA
>JBBIGC010000018.1:8186456-8203732 GCA_037576955.1 Lepidarchus adonis | reverse complement strand
GTCTCTCAAGCACAGCAGTATAAAGGAAAACAACAACAATGTAAATATACAATGAAAAGAATACTGAACAAAATATAATATACAATAGTATACAATCTACTATGTACAACCTAAATGTATACTTAAAAGAACTAATCAACTTTTCACTACCTCCAATGCAGAGGTGGACAGTAACAAAGTACATTTACTTGAGTACTGTACTTAAATACAGTTATCTGAACTTTACCTGAGTAGTCTTTTTTTGGAAACTTTTAACTTTCACTTCACTACATTTGAAAGACAAAACCGTACTTTTTACTTTACTAAATTCCTGTCAAGGTTCTCGTTATTTGTTACTTTCAGAGTGATGACGAAGCCCTTTTCTTTCTCCTAAAGAAAGGGTGTAAAAATGAGTATGAAACCAAAATCATGCTGTTCATTAAAAAGTACAACACTGACTACCCACCAAAAAGCTAAGAGAGAGAAAGGTAAGGAATTATGTATGGACAATGCAAGTCAGTATAAGAGTTTAAGACATTATCAGAGTACGGTAATGGCAACAATAAATAAATAAATAACAATTTATATATTTTTTTTACTTTTTATTTATATATAGTATTTTTGGAAGCAATTACTTCAGTATTTTCACTTAAGTAAAATTTGACTGAATGACTTTCACTTGTATTGGAGAAACATTTGACTAGTGGTATCTGTACTTTCACTTAGGAAGTTTAAGTTAGGTATTTGATTGGGACTGGGCTATGGTGTTGAAACTGCAAACAAACACTGGAAAGCAGTATTCACCCAAATGGCCCAAATTTCCATAAAAAAGCAACAAAACTCTTTCACCACACTCAAACTGCATCCGGACTCTGTGTGTGGTTTAGGACTCGTTTATGACGACTGTGTGAACACTGATTCTGGCATTGTTTGAAAGGGCTGTCTGCTGCACTGGCATTTTCTTCATTTTATACTTCAGTAGTTCTGTGTCCTAAACTACATACTGGGCCTCCCTAATGAAGATCTGGGTGTTTAGTTGGGTCAAGGGATGTTTCTGTGATGCATTTTGACTGAAACTTTTCAGGCGGTTTGAGTGACTGTTGAATTCTAGTGTTTGTTGTCAATATTAACCTCACAAATGCAGTGCATCTGGACTTTATCAGTGTATTTGCTGATTGACTACAGTTTGGGAAAGTGAATAAACATTTAACTATATACCTCTTCTTTTTGTCCCACTTATGTAATATTAATGTAATGTTCAGGGCAATGGTGGCCTAGTGGATAGGATCCAAAGACCAAAGGTTCAAATCCCAGCCCAGGCACACACTTTGTATGACTGAGGGTGTTCACAATGGCAAATAGTCACTAAATGATAATTACAATATTGCTGTTCACTAATAACATATAATACTAATGTGTTTTTGTGTGTGTCCATGTTTTGAGCTGTATTTCTAGGGATTTGATGTGTGCAAGTGTGATTAGGTGTATCTAAACTAAAAATAACAGTTCACACTGTAGTTTACCCTAACCACAACTCTTTCCATCTTTCTCTCTCTCTCTTTCTCTCCCCCACTCCCCGTCTTGGAATGTGTCGACGGGACCCTCATTGTCCTCCTCCATATGACCACATTATGGGGTTCCGTCACCAGGCAACTACAGGTTCTTTGTGGTTGCCATGACGAAGGTTCTTTAATGACGTGGTGGTTGCCCCTGTGTGCCTCTGTTCACCGTGGAATGAGGGTCCTTTAAAAAAAATCTCCCCCTCCCCCTTGGTGCCCTGCTACACATCCATGTCCAAAACACACACACGCACGCACACACTCACCCTGCCTCGTAACCTCCTCTGCTTCAGGAGGGTGACTGGAACTAACAATTCCACAAAGGAAGCTGAAAGAGCTCGTCTAGGCCTGGGAGACTCAGATATGCTCCATTGTGCTGGGGACTATAGTGGAGAAGTGGGGGATGCCAGCGCTGTCAGCGCACCCATAAAACACAGCGAGTGCTTGAGAGGGAGAGCACCTCAGTCTGGCATGTCATTTACCATGGACAATCATTTCCACTTATTTATTTGATCAAAATTTTGTCAAGCACCTCCCCTTTAACTTCCATTATATATTTGCGTTGACAGTTTTGCTGGTAAGTTGTTTCAAAAAATCTAAAATCTCTAGTTATTGATGCTACAGCTGCTACACATATAGATCAACTGGAAAAAGCTGGAGGATTCCTTTAAAGAGATACTGTAACATTGGAAATAAATATTTTTTTAAATCAAGCAAAGATCAATGCAGTACATAAACACTGTTAAAATATTGAAAGGTACAAATAACATATCAATCAATAATTCACTGTTTTTGTAATGTCACTTAACAAGCAGTGCATTCACATAAATATGCATAAACACAATCTGCCTCAGTTTAGCCCCGCCCATTCACTGAAGTTATAAGGAGTGTTTCAGCCTGGCATTTTATAAAGCAGCCAATCAAAACAGATGTTATTTACATATAGCAGGCACTGTTTAATTCTAAGGGATTTATACGGGTTGGAACTGGTTGAGGATACATAAAGGAGCAATATTAGAGGACCTCAGGAAAGAGCAATAAAAATGTAATGTAGGATACAGGCCTTTTAATTGGGATTTCATGATCGGGGGACATTACAGATGGGCAAGAAATCTTCTGAGTCAGAACGATGTGTCTTTAAATCCGATGCTTGAAACTGTCAACAGTGTGAAGCTTTTGTATTTTGGCACATGAGCAAGTTGAGGGAGTTCACCATCTCCGAGCTGTTTTGAGTGTGACTGACGTGCTCTGAGCAGGCATATGACCAACTAAGAGCCTTAAACAATGGAGCTTTGGACATGTCTGAAAGTGTGAGGAACAAAGCAGACACGAGAGATGCATTGCTGTTCCTTTCGGACCTGTTCTTAATTTAATGCTAACTTTAAACCACAAATTGTGCATGTTCCTTCTTCTACAGAGTAGTAACACACTAATTGGCTGCCTAGCGGAGTGTAACCCCACTTTAGGGTAGGTTAAAGCTTTCAGGGAGTCTAATTAAGACTCGTGATGGTCAAGCAATCACGCGAGGACAATCCGTTGGCGGGAAGGAGTGTGTGTGTGTGTGTGTGTGTGTTTTGGGAGTGGGGGTTGATGGGTATTACAGGCGGGGGTGGTGGGTCTGAGGAAAGTGAAAGACATTTCCAGAACACAAACACTTCATGAGCAGGCGGAGTGCAGCAGTAGGTCACTATTAAAATCTGCTTCCAAGAAAAACAGCTTATTCTCAAAGGACATTAGGTATGTTTGTAGGGTCACGCATGCTACTTTTCTTATTTTTTTTAGCAAAATAAACAGTCACTTTTAGTATCATAATAAATGTTTATTTAAAACAATATTCAAAACAAGACAAATTTTGGGGAAATTTACAAAAATAAACATTTAAGCCAAACTAGACACAGTCTACTGCAGGCAGCTTTTGACACTGGTGGTCAAGGTTCAGACAAAAAAATGGCTCTCCATCATTAAAAGGCACCAACAGCAGGTGTCCAGCAAAGTTCATTCCATGCTGGAGAGCACCTTGGGTTACGTTCAGCTAGTCGGGAGTTGCCATCTTATCCAGCTGTGTCCATGGTGGCCGCCAATGGTGGGAAGTCTCTGCACCCCAACACTGCAGAGTCACAACAAACCTCGTTGGGACACCGTTGCTGCCCAACCGTCCAGCATAATATAGTGATAGAGGCATGTTAATAATGGTACACACCTCTGGTCAAAATAGCTCAAGCTTAAATCTACATATGAGTTTGGCCTACAACACAGCAACATCCCCACTGGAAGGGTTCATTTAACAGGGCTGAATCCTGTTATAGCCAGGATGGAGCATCAGAACACAGACAGAACTATTTTACTTCTCACTTGTGGCCAGCTTAAAGTATATTAGGTGGAAAATTTGGACTAAGCCCAAGTCTAGACAAAATGTTTATGACAAAACCATACTACACTGTATTAGTCCAAATATACATGCTTACTCCAAGAGAAAAATCAAAACTTTTCATTCACCACGTGGAGATATTGCTGTGAAGGTACCTAAAATTAACACTTGTCCCTCAAAAAGAAAAAAAAAAGCTGAAGTAGACTACTTCTCCTAATTATCCGTTCTACCTTAAATTATGCTACTTAGACTGCAAATGCGTCGCGGTATTTACATTCTATGTTGCACAATTTAAGGTAGAACGAATTATTCGAAAAGAAAGCCACAGCTTCGTCTTCAAAAAATGCATTTTTATGATATGAAAGAGCAAAACAACACACAGAGAAGTCCGAGAGTAAAAAAAAAGAATGTCCAGAGTTCCGATTAGCCCCTCAGTAGTAGTAAAAGTCCGCGACGACTCAAACACATACACACGTTTACATTTTTCAGTTGAGGAATAAATGTACGGGTGCCAAAAGAGTTCCTAGACGTAATTCCGTTTGTCGTAATCCCCGTTGGCCGTGGACCTCTTGGTGGGCGCATAGTTGACCGAGTAGCCGGTGGACTGGGACGGACACGAACAGCAGAGCATGGCGCCGCCGAGCAGCAGCATAGCCGTGGCCGCCCAGCCGATGTAGAGCGCGGCGCCGATCTCGCGCTTCTTGGGCGTGGGAACCTGCGGGTTGTAGAAGTCCGAGATGATGTTACTGGCCATCCAGCAGAGGGGCACGAGCACTAGCACGCCGCTGGCAATGTACAGCACTCCGCCGGCGGCAACCACGCGCGCCTTCAGGCGCTCGTCGCGGATGCAGTTGGTGCACTGTGCGCCCGCCACCACCACGGTGAGGCCGAGTACGCCGAGAACGGACGAGACAACGGTGAGCGCGCGCGCCGCCTGCAGGTCGGGTGAGAGCGCGAGCATCGAGTCATGCACCTTGCACTGCATCTGGCCTGTGCTCTGCACGGCGCACGACATCCACAGACCGTCCCAGATGGTCTGCGCCACTACTATGTTGGCCTCGATGAACGCCGTCACTTTCCACGTGGGCAGACCGCACGCCACCATCTCCAGGAGCGTCCCCACCACGCACAGCGTCAGGCCGAGGATCTCAACACCGGCAGAAGCCATGATATTTCTGTTCTTCCCTCACACGCGGCGGTTGTTTAGACTTAGATATGTGTGAGGGAGGAAAGAAAAAGAAATCAGCGCTGGAGAAGCAATGTTTTTCTCAGTCTGAAAGCGAGCTCATCACCCCCTCTCCCTGGATCCTGCGGGTTAACGGACTCTCTTCACACTGCTCTGCAGAAGCGAGAGGACTAGAATAATAGAGTCGGAGCGATGGGTCGCCAAGAGGAGGAGGAGGGGTCGGGAGGAAAAGCAAAACTTTTAGCCAATCAACACGGCGCGCATCCTGCGGCTGACCAATCGCAAGCCAGGGAAGCTGAGCGGTTAAACAATGAGGGCGGAGGGTGGAAAACACCCCGGAGTGAGTAAGAGAGAGCGAGACAGAGCTAGCGGTCTACTGTACAAGAGAAATTAGAAGAAGTCTGAATAGTTTAATATCTCTAAAAATGCCTCTAATGCCTTCAGAAAGAAATAAAGAACAAAAGATTTACTTTTGTTTTCATTAACAATGAATTATTTCTCCCAAAAAAAAATTACTCACCTCAACATTTAAAGTTGAAAAATACTTGGAATTCCATTAAAAATGGTATATATTCTAATATTTTCTTTATACATTTTCTTTATCCCTTAGATCTGAGCAGGCATAGTGTATAAGACTGATGTGTGTAAATGAGCTTTGTTCTGATTGGCTGCCCAGTACTGTGCTTCTTTCAAACAGCAGTTCAAGCTGAAACACTATGTAAAGTCAGCTTGAATGGGCGGGACTAAACTTATGAGGGTTGAACAGGCACATACAGTGGGGGTCTGAAGTCTGAGATTCTGGGATTTTGCTTGTGTGTAGATCTTGTGGTGTGTTCCTGGTGTCAGTAGTTAGTATCTACCAAAAGTGTTCCAAGAATAGACAACTGGTGAATCAGTGACAGGGTCATGGAGACTCGAGGCTCACTGATGACTGTGGGGAGTGAAGGCTATGTGTGGTCCAATCCCAAAGAAGGAATCTTGTTGCACAAAATGTGAATGCTGGCTTTGATAGAAAGGGATCAGAACACACAGTGCACCACAGGTGGTCTTTATGTTATGGCTGCTTAAGCCTATACCTATTCACTATTAGGCAGGTGGTCTGAATGTTATGGCTGATCATTAGGAGTACCTACATAATATTAGTCAGGTGGCCTTAATGTCATGGCTGATCATGAGGGGACCTAAAGAATATTAGGCAGGTGATTTTAATGTTATGGCTGATCATGAGGGGTACCTACAATATTAGGCAGGTGGTCTTAATGTTATGGCTGATCATGAGGGGTACCTACAATATTAGGCAGGTGGTCTTAATGTTCTGGCTGATCACGAGGAGGAACCTACAGAATATTAGGCAGGTGGTCTTACTGTTATGGCTGTTAATGAGGGGTATCTACACAATATTAGGCCGGTGGTCTTAATGTTTTGGCTAATCATGAAGGGTACCTACACAATATTAGGCAGGTCGTCTTAATGTTATAGCTGATTACGAGAGGGACCTGCTCACTATTATGCAGATGGTCTTAATGTTATGGCTGATTACGAGAGGGACCGGCTCACTATTAGGCAGGTAGTCTTAATGTTATGGCTGATCATGAGGGGACCTACCCAATATTAGTCAGGTGGTCATAATGTTATGGCTGATCGGTATATATCTCTATATCCCCTGGTATATTGGTAAAAGAGATAGAACTGGTAGGCAATGTCAGACAACCACAGATTTGTGGCTGGGAATCCTGGCGTTTATTGTGGAATATTGTGTTTATTGTATTTAAATTTTGTTTCCTCAGCCTCAAAATCAGGCTCAAATCTTTATGAGGAAAGCCGATGTCAATGTCTCATTGGTTCTTTGGTAAGTTGTTAGAATCCCTGTCGAGCCCAACTTCCGTTAGTTTAAAGGACTACTCTAATTGAAATGAGAAAGAAGCAAGAGAAATTACTGGCTCATTTAAAACTGTAGCAAAGAATGATGTTGGGAATCCCATCTGTAAATATCAGCAAATGCATATTTACCCTTAACTTAGACACATATCTGCTCTGAACAAAAGTCCAGCTTTGTGCTGTTGTTACCTGTGAATGGTGACTCCAACTGCATGATTCTATATACTTAGTATACTTTATATTATATTTAAAATATATATTGTTTATCTTGCATAGCAGCAGGAACATGTACTGCTTAATGCATTTTTGGCCTTACCGTCTCCAATGATGCCTTGAACTGAATGGAAACAGTGGAAACAGCCAGAGTTGCATAATCCAGACATAATCCCCTCATTTTTCAGTGGATAGTCAGTGTCTTTTAATGAACAGTCTGATTTTGGTTTCTTACTTTGTCCAGCTCCCCCACTCATTTTTACTCCCTTTCTGTAGAAGTAAATAAATTGTTAGCTGCTAACTAGGCGACTTGTTGGCTGGAGTTTAGCAGTAGTTCGCGGTTGACCGAGCATGTGCGGTGACATTTGTTACAGAAGATGAGGCCGGATTGGCTGTTCTGTATGTCAATCAACTGCCAAATGTCACAGTGAGGATGGGTGATTGGCTAACACCCTCTTTTAATGACATGAATTCTACCCACACTTCCTGTACTACAGTGTTTTCTGTGGCTCACGGTTCACATGCTTTTACGCTGCATGGTCTCATGTGCACGGTAGTTTATTTTTGAAAGGCAGGGCTCTGCGATCGACTCGCAATGCCTTTGCTATCGAAGTATTGGGCACCGCTGATGTAGTACATGAATGTGCAGGACTGGGCTGTTGATCAGCACTGATTGAACTATAAACTGCAGTCACATCAAATATCCTGAAAGCTTCTTCTCCATGATATGAGGCAATATCAGGAGCCTAGTGTGAGACAATGCCATGTAATTGTTTGTGTGAGGAGTACACAGTCCTGCTAATCTAAATACACAATTACTGTTTATGTGCATAATTTAGCATATTGCTAAATAAAACAAAATGTAGGCTGTGTAAAGTTTTAGCAATTGCTGTGGGTTTATTTTTTCCATTATGTTAAACATATGTTCTTGTTTACTTACTTTCAGTGGAAACAAGTCAACACAACTGGTCTGTAATAAAAAAAACACTATATATTTTCAAATTGTGACTCCTTTATCAAATATTATTGTTGCTTCTATTTTTAGACTCTTATATATTCTTAAACTTCAGTGCTCAGCAGCATTATTAGTAGATTTAAGTGAAAAGTGAACATTATTTAATCTGTGGGAAGATTAACTTATGTTGATCAACCACTGAAAATTGCACAATGCACACAAATAATAAATTAGCACATTACAAACGTGAGAAATTAGTTAGAATACTAACATTTTAAAAAACTGTCTACAGAATATTTTATGAGCATTTGCATAGCGCTTAAAAAAATTTCACTCACTCCACTCATTTAATTTTAATTTGTAAAATGGAAATGGATCGATACTGAAAAATTAAAAAGTCTAATACATGCTGAATAATTATATAATTAATTATTATATATTATTAATTAATTATTAATTATTATAATCATTAATTTTTCATTCATTGCATTGCAAAAGTCATCTGTTCTATTTTTTTGTTTCAGTTGTGAAGTTGTAAGCTTTTATATTTTTCAGCAAAATTATTAGTTATCCCCATAAATACGTTATCCCCAATAAAATAACAAAACTTAACTAGAATAATAAAATCGCATTTTGGGTCTCTTGTAGCACAACTGTTGACTAATATCAAATCCCACTTCCTTCATTTAACAAAATTATATACCTAATTAAATATTACGTTAATCATTATATAACTAATTTGATACATTTAAGGATTTTAATCTGGAATGCACTTATGTACCCCTCACACATAACGCTTGCATGTTCATTCACGTCTGGGGGCTAAATAGCATGCACGGACTTTTCACTGATACTGCGCATCGTAACCACCATCTTGGCTCTGCGTTTGCCCTTTGACCTCCTGTTTCGCAGCTCGTGCACAGGAGCCAAAATGGCGCCAGTTGCTCCCCACTGCGGCGCTGCGTATTCAAACGGCCACTCTGGCGACAAGGGCGGAAAACCAGCGGTTTCCGGATCCCCTGGACTGGCCTGGAAGAAACTCAGAGTAGGAAGGAGAAGAAAAAGGTGTATTGCATTCTGTCATTCGTTTAATCTGAGGTAAGAGCTTCTACGGTGAAAGTTAAGCGAAGTCGTTGTCGTTTAAGAGCGCGGAGAGGTGGGTCCACTGACCCTCCGTAGCCCACACACCAACTGTTGCTGTAGGAAGTGAACTTAGCTGCAGAGAGCTTATTCATGAACATAATAGTCTAAAGTCGCTTAGCCTTGGGTAATGAAGCATATTCAGCATTATTTTCAACGTTCGCACTAAGATTGTACTTATTTGATCGCTCACAGCCTTGTTTTGTCGAACTTGAGGAGCCTCAAACCTCCCAACAGTCCCCAGTTAAAACAGGGTGTGGGCGCTTTGGGCGGGTGGATGAATACAAAACTGAGCAGGGGATAGCAAACACAACCCCATCCATAAATCCCTTCAGTTCCTTTTTTGTGTTTCACGTGATTGCTTGTCTGATTAATTTTCTGTACTGTTACTGCACACAAATAGACCACAGTTCCACCAAAGCTGCCAAACTGCTGCCCGCCCAACTCTAACCGAAGGAGGAGGGAGTGAGGTTCAAGAATGTCTTCCAATAGTTTGAGATTTTTCAATGGATTTGGATGGTCAGAACCATATAAACAATTGCTCCCCAAAATCAAGAAAAAATGAACATGCTGCATAAACATGAACTGCCATGTATTGCATTTTTATATGTATTTATTATTTATATATTAAATTTATTTAATTGTAGTTATTTAAACTAAAAGATTGTTTCCAGTAAAGCTTGATTTAAGTAGTTTATGTGCACTGAATAACCTTAAATGGTGAACTGCCCAAGTTGTACCTAAAAAAGTCATTTACATTTCTTGGAAGACATAACTTACAGCTTTGCTGAAGCCCTAAAAGTTAAAGCAAATAATTTCCAAAATTTTTACTGCTTTACTTTCACCCCTTCTGTCCAGTTCATCCTAAACTAGCTGGATTTGATTCTGGAGACTGTGGTGCTGTTTACAAATGTTTTGGTTCATTATTTTTCTTTCTTTCTTTTTTTGCCTTTTCCCACTGTTCTGATACATAGTACTACTTCCTTCAGTACAGTATTGTGCTAATGATGCATCAAAGGGTGTAGGAACAATGTGTTCCAGCTTTGCCTTTGTTCACAGCTTTATAAGTCATCAGCAGAACTTCAAGCACCTGTGGGAATTGTTTGCTTCATTCTTCAAGGCTTAATTTGTACTTCCATTGTCGCATTAATGCTTGCAATCCTTAAAGAAAGGCTTATTTTCAGTGAACTCTACATGAGATTTTATTTGTATTAACCAAAAGTCTGTATTTTTGTATTTGTTTATTATAACCACTTTTACAATTTTAGGATATTCAGTTTATCCGTAAACTGGAAAAGTGGGCGTTGTAAAAGTTTGGACTAGTAGTGTAGGCAGTTTGGTTGTTTCCCTTGTGTGCATACACTGGAATGTTAGTAGATTAAAGTAAAAATCTTAAATGTATGCAGTATGCAGATCAATGGCTTTGGGAATGTTATGCATTTATTGAACTTTTACTGAAAGCTTTTCACATTTTTTACAGTGAATTAAATGAAAGTTCATCACAATCATTATTATCATTGTCTAGAATGACAGGGATAAACTCAGAAAAATCTAAAAAAACCCACCTCGGTTACCACAAGAAAAATGTGAACATCATTGCAAAACGGCACAATCATTCTCTCTCAAATTTGTTTGTAGAAGCTAAAATCACAATTGAAGATTTGACTTGCACTTCATGTGATAACAAGCTGATTAACTAGTTTTGAAAAGTGAAGCGAAAGAGACTATTTGTCATTGTAAATGCATCCGATCCAACAACATGCATCACAACGAAGTGTGAATTTGGCATTTAACCAATTGCACATGGAGTAGTGGACAGCTATCAAGCGCACCCATGTAGCAGTGTGGCGGGTGGGTGTCTTGCTCAGGCGTACCTCAGAGATACCTGGGACTTTAACCTGCGACCCTCTGATCACAAGAGCAAATTTATAACCATTACGCTGCCACTGCCCACTCACCTCAGTACTTTCAAACTGTTCAAAGCAGAATTTTTGTTCAGATGAGCAAAATCAATATTTTAAACCTCTGCCATGTTGTAGTTCCAGAGTTAAGTTAATTTTTTTTATTGAGTGTACCATAACATTTCTCCAACATTTTGTTGCAGATAAAATTAAAAAGTATTTTTAGTGTTTTTTTTTCTTCTTCAATGTCTCACACGTTAAATCCAGTAAAATTGACTAAATGTTTTCTTTGTGTAATGAAATATGCAATTGGTTTGTCTTGTGTAAGTACTGAAGTAATCACAATGTGCTTCAATTAATATCTTCATTTTGCTGAGCTTGACACTTCATATACTCAGTACTTTGCCTAAATAAAAGTAAAATAAAAACAAATCAAACCAAGAATAAACATAAATTTAAAATACAGCTGTAATGTGTTCTGTAGAAGAAAGTAATGAAATTTCAAGCTAAAAGTTAAACTGTAGTAGACGACCAACAGCACACAGGAAGTAGAGCAGTAATATGTTAAAGTAATATTTCCTAATCTGTGAAGATATAACCTGTACTCTTCACATATAGTGTGTATATGAGTAATGTAAAAGGCAAGCAGCTTATGAAAAGATGCCCTTTTTTGACCCATTTGTACTGCTGGTTTCCCAGAAGAATAGATTTATAATCATTTACTGTAATCTTTAGGTTATCACACCTTTTCCTTTTCTATAGTAGGTCAGTACTTATAACAGGAAATTTGTTCATTTCACAAAAACCAAAAAATCTCTCTCCCCTCAAAACCCAGAAGTCATCCTGAGCTTTTAACTCTGTGTGTCCAGTAAGTGTGTCATTTCCCCCTTTCTTTGAAAGTACATCCGCCCTTTGTCTAAAATACCTTTTATGTCATTCTGGGGTACCGTAATCTGACTGTGGTGGAACAGTTTGGAAAAGGTGAGCATGTGAATGTGTAACAAACAATATATGCCAGTTTCATTCTTAGAATCTAGAGGAATTGATTTCCTAAATTTCTACACAGTTCAGACCTTATAGTGTAGTAGAGAAAACTGAGGTGATGGGTAGCCAAATACCTAAGTTTTTATTGAAGGGCTATTATATATACAGTGGGGCAAAAAAGTATTTGGCAGCCACCGATTCTGCAAGTTGTCCCACTTAAAAAGATAAGAGAGTCTGCAATGTTCATCATATGTTCACTTCCAACTGTGAGAGACAGACTGTAAAAAAAATCCAGGAAATTACATTGTATGACTTTTAAAGAATTTATTTGTATAATGGTGCAGAAAATAAGTATTTAGGAACTACAAACAAGCAAGAATTCTGACCTTCACAGACCTGTTACTTCTTCTTTTTAAGAAGCTCTTCTATTCTCCACTCGTTACCTGTATTAATGGCACCTGTTTGAAATCGTTATCTGTATAAAAGACACCTATCCACACCTTCAAACAGTCAGACTCCAACCTCCACCATGGCCAAGACCAGAGAGCTGTCTAATGACACCAGGGAAAAGATTATACACCTGCACAAGACTGGGATTAGCTGATCTACAATAGGCAGCAGCTTGGTGAGATAAGATCAACTGTTGGAGCAATTATTTAAAAAATTTATAAATAAAAGATCACTGAATCTCCCTCAACCTGGGGCTCTATGTAAGATCTCATCTTGTGGGGTACAAATGATCTTGAGAACGGTGAGGAAACAGCCCAGAACTACACAGGGGTGGTCAGTACTCCATACACTGGTCAGTTACCTGAAGACAGCTGGGACCACAGTAACGAAGGTTACTATTATCAACACACTACGTCATCATAGATTAAAATCCTTTTTAAACCAGCACATGTCCAGGACTGTCTAAAGTTTGCCTGAGACCATTTAGATGATCCAGAGGAGGACTGGAAGAATGTCATGTGGTCAGATGAGATCAAACTGGATCTCTTTGGTATAAACGCCACTTGCCGTATTTGGAAGGGGAAGAATGCTCAGTTGCATACCATGAACACTATACCCACTGTGAAGCATGGCGGTGGAAACATTATGCTTTGGGGCTGCTTTTCTGCAAAGGGGACAGGACGATTTATCTGTATTAAGAAAAGAATGAATGGGACCATTGACAATGAAACATGGCAGGATCTTCCAGCATGACAATGATCCCAAACACACCGCCCGGGCAACGAAGGAATGGCTACGTAAAGAGGATTTCAAGGTTCTGGAGTGGCCTAGCCAGTCAATCCAATAGAGAATCTTTGGGAGTTGAAAGTCTGTGTTGCCCGACGACAGCCCTGATTTCCTGATTTCCAGGAGTTTTTTTTACATTCTGTCTCTAGGTGAACCTATGATGAACATTACAGACCTCTCTCATCTTTTTAAGTGGGACAACTTGCAGAATCCGTGGCTGCCAAATACTTTTTTGCCCCACTGTATGTTTCAGTACAAGTACTCACTCATGATACTTTTAAAACAGTAATATTTACATTTCATTTTGAAGTGTACTTTTCAGTATGCTCAGTGTTTTCTTTGGTCTTTCAAAAATCTTTCCGTTTTTCATTTGTAACAAGTAATTCTAAAGCTGTAAAGTTGTCAGATAAGGAGACAGAGGAGTCTCATAACTGTATTTTCACAATGAACTTGTTTGAATGATTAAGTGATGTGCTTTCATATTCAGTTTAGCTGTTTTACTCAATTGAGAACCAAGTTATGCTCCACCAATAACATAATGGTCCAAGTTCATCTCAGTCCCAAGTGAAATTAAAGGACTTGCAGTTAATTAGCTGTTTTCTAATGACTTTGTATGAATTTACAACCACACATAGTGTTTCTCTACCCTGATTCTTCTGGCCTCCTATACGTTTTGGTGGTGTTTGCTCCCAGCACACCCCATTTAGAAAAATTAACAAGCCTTTCCAGGGCTGAGGCTGCTGTGTCTAAGCAGGGTATATACATATTAACTCTACAGGAGGACCTCAGTGACAAAGTTTGGGGCTATACTGGCTTTTAAGAATCAGCTATGAGGAACTGAATGACAACACAACATATTACTTCTGTATTCAAAACGTTAGTCAGCCCTGCTTTAATGCCTCGAAAATGATCAGAAATTGTGACGAATGCACTGCTTCATGTCTGAGAAATTGTTAAGTAATACTTTTGAGAAGTAACAAAGTAAAGAGGTACTTGTAAGGAAAAATTGTAGCTTTGGTTACCATGCTCAATGATTGGTGGTACTGTCATTCAGTTTGGTAATTTGAAAGACTGTAGCTGTGTAGTGGACCTGAGGCCCTTTCAGCTCTTACAGTAAGTTCCACGGATGTGTCACATTCCAAACACTCTCTCAGGCACTGGTTGTGATTTTTCATCAAATCAAAAATGGACATGTTCAAAAATACCCGGCTACGCGTGGATGGGGCCTTAGTGACACAAATGGCAACTTTTTTCAGAGCCAAGTCTTTAACAAAAAAATATCCACTCAGCTAAGGCTCCTTCCCCTTGCTCTCTATTATGTCATACTGACTGTTTGAGTGGACTGGTTCCAACCTGTTTGAGCAGGAGCAAAGCTAATAGCGGACAGTCTGGTACCCAGGGTACCAGGGATCTCTTGCTCAGCTTTTGTCTGAGTTTGCCTATTGTAGTTTCCAGACAGCCATCTCTCTGATTAATGTAGGTAGAACCAGCCGCCATTCCAAAACTTAAGCCTCCTGCAGTGTTAATTCCAGCAATAAGCTTGACTGTATGTGTGGCACCCCGGTCACATTCTTCCATGGCTTATTGGTTGGAAATCTTCATCAGGAATTTAGTTAAGAACCTCTGAACCTTTTAAAAAAAACTTTACTGTTAAAGTGTCAAATCTCCTAAGTCACTGCTGGTGGTCTACCTGTTATTAGGAGTGGAAAGTGTGTGTGGCTGTCTGTGGACCAAAGTTCTCTGACATATCTGCACTGTGGTAGGGTGGGTGCTATTCAATAGCTGTTTGCCACTGCCATTAAGCGACAACAAGTAGATGTAAAATGCACTGGTAAAGCATGTGTCAGTTAAACACATAAATGAAATGTGTGCGGCGCTGTGAGATTAGTTTAGATAATTATTAGCATCGCTAAAGAACATGATATCGATCTAAAAAGGTGGGTCTCTCACTGGGCTTAACATTGTGATTACTGGCATCATCCATAATTTGCAAAAATGCACCATGTACTTACAAATTAAGTACCAAATTAAATAAAGGACCAAAAGATTGTCCTTTGATTCTTGAAATTTTGTTGAGTTTTAAGTGTAGGTAAAGCTGAGTGCAGTGTGAAAAAAAACATGTTAATATTATTCTGCCTGTCTGTAATGCAAATATAAACATAAAATAAAGTTTTAAACAAAATCATTTTCACTTTACAAGTGTACAGATCTATGCATTTCAGTGAGGAGCCTCCTTTGAAGAGGTAATGGAGTCTATTCATTAATTTGCTAAAATATTATTGTTTTCACCACTAAAAGCCAGCAGTAACAGGTGTGTGTGTACGTGTGTACGTGTGTACGTGTGTGTGTGTATAATATATATATTGCCAAAAGTATTCGTTCATCTGCCTTTACATGCATATGAACTTGAGTGAAATTCTATTCTTAATCCACAGGCTTTAATATAACGTCCGCCCGCTCTTTGCAGCTATAACAGCTTAACATTTTCTGGCTAAGATTTCCACAAGGTTTAGGGGTAGGTGTGTGACAAAATATCAATATAGCGATATATAATTGTCCTTGCTCACACGGCAATATCTATATTTTAACTAATTAACATTTGCCGCCAATTTGACTCCCCGATACTTCCAGTCTCCTCTGAGTGCCGCTGCAGGATATGGCTGAAAGTTGAAGAGTAACTTACCAACAGGTAGAGACCGAGAAAGCTCTGCTGAGAGATGCCCAGCCAAATTTAATTTTAAATTCTGGGTTCACTTTGCTTTGCTTTTAGAACATTGACTACGTGTGAGTAAACAGATTGCTTTCTGGGAGTTGCAGTTTGTTAGCTACGGAAGCACAAGTTGGTAGTATGACACTAGAGGGGAAAAGAAACTACTCTATACTGAGTAGAATAATAATAAAAGCTATGGGTTTTAAACACTTTCAAGTGAGTCTTTGCGCAGGCTAGTTTCTGAAGAGGTGCATTCATGTCAAAGTTAGCAAGTTATTGCCACCCAGCTCCGAAACCAAAGTAGCGGCTTCCACAGGCTTCCTCCTGCGGTTGCAGAGCAAATACGGGAAAGGTAACAATAGCATTGCTGTTGCTTGTGTGAATTAATAATGCATCTCTGGTTTTCTGTGATGTCTCATTATCATGCAATATATAGATTATCATGATATTATTTTTATCATGGACCACCATTGCACTTGGTGATGTATGGCTTGGATGCAGCTTCTTGGCCATGGAAACCCATTCCATGAAGCTCTCTACACAATGTTCTTGAGCTAATCTGAAGGCCATGAAGTTTGGAAGTCTGTAGCGATGGACTCTGCATCCGCCGGCCCTGCTCTGTCATTTTACATGGTCTACCACTTTGTGGCTGAAGTTGGTGTCATTCCATTTTGTTATAATACCACTAACAGTTGACTGTGGAGTATTTAGTAATGAGGAAATTTCATCACTGGACTTGTTGCACAGGTGGTCATGGTACCGCGCTGGAAATAAACAGTATCTCACAAAAGTGAGTACATCCCTCACATTTTTGTAAATATTTTATTACATCTTTTCATGGGCCAACACTGAAGATATGACACTTTGATACAATGTTAAGTAATCAGTGTACAGCTTGAATAACAGTGTAAATTTGCTGGTCCTTCAAAATAACTCAACACATGGTCATTAATGTCTAAACTGCAGGCAATAAAAGTAAATACACCCCTACATGAAGATGTGCAAATTGTGCCAAAATGTGTGCCAAAAGTGTCAATATTTTATGCAGCCACCATAATTTCCCAGTATTGCCTTAACTGTCTTGGGCATTGCAGGGTTTTTCCTGGCTCAAACTGAGGCAGAGGTGGTACCATCCTGACCAGGCGCCAGCACAGGCAAACAACCTGC
>JBBIGC010000018.1:8171717-8186356 GCA_037576955.1 Lepidarchus adonis | reverse complement strand
TCTCTCTCTCTCTCTCTCTCTCTCTCTCTCTCTCTCTCTCTCTCTCTCTCTCTCTCTCTCTCTCTCTCTCTGCCTTTTTTATTGGCCCCCTACAAGCAATGCAATAACTCTGAATAGATGAGTATATGAAGTTTCTGAAATGCGGTACTACTTTAGATGAAACACAGAAGGTTTTCATTTTGATTTGTCCCTTGGAAAAGCCCCCTGAAGCCCCCAGTGGAGTATTATATGTATTAAAAGTTTCAAGACAACAGTGTGCCTTTAATGAACATGGTCCTGCCTGTGGCACTCTTTCTGAAAGGTTGCATAGCTTCATCATCATAGTCCCACATCAGGAGAAAACTGAACAATAGTGATGTACATTGCAGAGTTACACAGAGGAAGCCAGTGCTGTCTAAACAGAACATTTGTGTCTGTATATAGTTTGCCAGAGATCATTTGGACAAACCAGAAGGCACTGGAAAATGGTTTGGTGTACATATGAAACAAATCTTTTTGGTTTTAATGATCTGCAGTATATTTGGAGAAAAAAGATTTTTTAGTAAAGACTGGTTAAAGAAGAAGTTAATATTAGTTCTTATCTTAACCCCAGATAAATGTAAAAAATATGTTTAATGTGAAACACTTTGTAGAAATATAGATGAGTCTAAAGGTTCGACCACTGTATGTTAAAACTATGCAATGCAAAATCTTTGGATGTTCAGAAAATTGCTTAAATCCTTGTTAAATTGTTTAAATCTTTATTAAACAGTTTTATTCTTTATCATAGCAGTGCTATCTAGGTAACATTTAAAAAAAATGCTAAACATTAAAACATAAGAATATTTATTGTATTGCTCTAAAGACCACCATCGAGATGAACTGCTTTCAGACACTTGCAAAGTACTGTTTTTGACAGGGTTTTGTTGTTCTGCTGATTGTAGAAAAGATTGAGCGCACGGTGCAGATTGAGGCATCGACGGTGGAGATTGAGGAGAGGGGGGTTAAACTCCGCCTCACGGTGGTGGACACGCCTGGATATGGCGACGCCATCAATAGTCAAGACTGGTAAATAAAAAAAGTTTTCAAGTTCGAGCTTGAAGTTTGTATTAAAACCGGAATGGATCTGATTGTATGTCGTATTTTGTTTGAATCCAGATTTACATTCGGGTTCTCATGGTATGTCTTTCAGTTTCTCACAGTTTTCTTTTTATATTTTCTTTTTCTTTTTCCCCCCAATTTTATTCTTTTCACTCGATTCTTCTTTTCTAGATTTTATTTGTGTACATTTTAATTTTGTTATTTGAAAATCCTTTGAAATTGTGATTTCATCTTTTATCCCTAGATCTGAATAAGGTTAAAATTTTTAACTGGGTGCTGAGGTTCAGGTCAGGTTGGGCTGGAACAGAAAGTTACTGAACTTCATGGCGGATTAAACATCTGGACTCTTTGAAATTGATGTAGTGAATATGGGTCAAGATTATTCCCCAAGGTCTTATTATGGGGCACCTGTTTTTTTAGAATATAAACTTCACAGTGAAATAAAACTGATTGTTCATAACTGTCTTGCTATGGAATGCTGAGAATGTTGTGTTTGATGGAATAATTTCCTCCCTCTTGCATACTCCGCATCTGCACTGGCACAGGCATCCACCTGCCTACGTGCGGCCTATTTCTCATTTTCTCATTTCTTCTTTTTTTTTTTTTTATTGTTTTCCCTAAAGGCAGACATATTCAGTGTGTGGTGGCAGGGAGACAGGCATGAGAAAATAACAGAAGGATGATCTAATCTGTGTGTCTGGACACTGGAGGGTTGGAGACAATTCCTCTGAGATGTGTATAGTGTGCATTATGGGCATTAAAACAGAGGCAGATGAGGATCTGATATGTGCGTGCGTGCGGGTTTGTGCACGTGTGTAGTCTTACCCTTTTTCGGGCTGTGTGTCAGTTTGTGCAACATTTTGTCCTTAACAGTATTTTGTGCTGAAATCAGATTTCAATTTCGGTATCAAGAAAAAAAAACACTGCCGTCGTTTTTTCTTCTTTTGTCTTTATTATCTGCTTTTGTTTTTTGCACTAGTGTTATTTTTATTTTATTATTCAATTTTAATGTGTTTCCAGCTTTAAGACCATCATCCAGTACATTGATAATCAGTTTGAACGTTACCTGCATGATGAGAGTGGCCTGAATCGTAGACACATTGTGGACAACAGAGTTCACTGCTGCTTCTACTTCATATCACCATTTGGTCACGGGTAAGTTGTACACAGATGCTCAGGGAAAAAAACACCATTTCAAAGTAGTAACTAGTAATGCCTTGAACATTTTACAGGGAACGGATGTCACAAATGCTTGAAAGCTCAAAATCACCCTCAACAAATAATATCCATACTTTTATAATTAACAGATTTCAATGTAATAAAGAACAAATCCAGTATTTAAATTATTACAGCCAAAAACATTTACACAGTTGCTGACTGTACTGTATGTATGTATATGCATAATTGCTCATGTGCACGCATGAATGCATGTGTGTGTGCTTGTGTTTCTGTCCATCTAGACTGAAGCCCCTGGATGTTGAGTTCATGAAAGCCATCCACAGCAAAGTGAACATCGTCCCTGTTATCGCCAAAGCTGACACTCTGACGCTTCGAGAGAGGGACCGCCTCAAGCAGAGGGTGGGTGTGTGAGTGGGTGCAAGTGTTTCTTTTTGTGTGTGTGTGTGCGTAGGTCCATACAAACAGGTGAGGTAGGTAATGTAAGCACACACTTGTGCTTGCGTGATGGTTATTGTTAATCAAACTCCTCACACTTTGGCACAGAAACAACAATGCAAATGGATCATTATCCAAGTGAAGTATTTATTAGGGGCATTGCCTGCAGTTCTCTGCGGACAATAGTGAAGGCCCTCTGATTTTTGCAGATGCTTCCCTTTGCCGCGTGAGCACACGCACAGACACCCATGTATGGGTGTGAAGCTGGATGCTGGCCAGGGGTTGGACTGTCGACATGCTCTGTGCTTTCCTGCTGATGTGTCAGTGAAAAGATTGCCTGTGTACAGTACAACTTGCTTATTTCGCTAAGATCTGCTGTTATCAGAAATTCCACAGGAAAACCATTACACTACTCTAAAATACTTTTATCTAAACTGCCTGTTTGGCTTGTGTTATCTCTTGGCCTTTTTTTTCAGTCATACTCTTTTTCTACTTGACATATTTAGGGTTGCCACGATTACTCAGTTAAAATACATTTTAAAAAGCATCTTCAGAAGCATCTGAACAGTAGTTATGGATCTCAATACCAACATAAACATATACTTGAATTTGAATTATTTGGCTCACTCATACAGAATATCATTTAAGAATACTTAAAATACATGAAAAATAATTTGCTTGTTCTTGCAGATATACAGATAAAGTAGATTTAAAATTTTCCTTTTGGACTCTTCAGTAAGAAACAGACCCTGGTTGACACAAGCATTTTCCAAGACTTACTTTTTTCCTCTTTTTAGGTGAAGTATTCTGGGTTCAGCATAGTATGGGATTCTTCAGTGTTTTTGTGTTGTTTCAACTTGAATGAAAATGCAAACACTGATTGTTTACCCAGGGAATTTGCAAAATAATCATAAAGCAAAGTTATTAGACATTGATTTATATGTGGTAGTGAGGGACATATAGTAATTTCAAGACTTTGTTTTAACCTTTTTTTTCTTCACTACAATAAGTTGGAATGTAGAGTTGCTCATTTAAGTGCCTTTTTTATTGCTTACTCTTTCAAAAACTTGATAAATCTTCAAAATTATTATGCAATTACTCAATTGATACGTTTTTTTTTTAGTTCTTTGATGTTGCAATTTAAGGAGGAAGCTTAAGTGTTGAACTGAAATATGCTATAATTTTCTTGTATTCTTTTTCAGTCATTGGGTAAAGTGTGTGTGAGCGATATGTTGTAGAAAGAATGTAAATAGGATTTCCTCTCAAATCTCTCCCTCTCTTGTCTAATGCAAAGACCCACTCTGGTGAGTGATCTCACCACGTGAGGCATCAACTCTCTATGTACTGGTCTCAGAATCAAATGAATGTGTTCATTGTGGATGATTTGGTGTGTACTCATGACAGAATATTTAAGAAAGACTTTACTGTTTGCTTAAGAAGACAAGGGCTTCACATAACAGAAGCTATGAACAATATATTGCTGCTGTTATGAGACTTGTATGAGTAATAGTACTGGAATTATATTGCTGCATATTGTGACCATGAAGCACTTAGCAATATGTTGAAAGTTGACTGGTGAATTAGTATATGACTCATGTTTAATGACCATTATTTTGACCAAAATAGTTTACATGTAATTTTGTAATTGGTTTGTTTGCATTTGCAGAGAGCAAAATGGTTAAAAGGGGAATTTCTTACACAGATGTTAGAAACTAAAAAAAGAGTGGTTTGCATTAAAATGCTTTATGAAATGATTTATCAAATCAGTGGGAATACTAATCATGTACCCTAAAGCCTCTAAATTATCTCTCATACCAAGTTATTTTTATGGAATTATGACACATGCATACTTTTGAGAGTTTTTGCAGAGTGTTGGACAAATAGTATATGTATACAGTGTGTGTATGTATGTGTATATATATATATATATATATATAAATTTCGATTTTTTAATTGAAAAAATGTTAACACAGTCTCTCTAGGACATACACAATATTTTCACCAAGCATTGCATAGTTTCTGAAAATACCATAAACTGAACAAAAAAATAAAAACATTATTATGGCACTGTGCAAAAAATCTGGGCACCCTAAGAGTTCCAAAGTCTCAGATTCTTTTTACAAGGTTCCAGACCCTAATCAGCTCGTTAAATCCAATGCATGACAACAGCTGTCATTAGTAAATATCAGCTGGTGCCAATTTCAAAGCTTTACAAATACTCTGACTCTTTAAAACCTTGTGCACAAACTTGTGGACACGCAACATGCTTTGAGGTTTTGTTGCAGCCAGTGGCACAGGAAAAATTGCACGGGTGGAGGGAAGAATGGATTCCACTAAATACCAGCAAATTCTGGAAGCAAACATCACACCATCTGTAAAAAGCTGAAGTTGAAAAGAGGATGAGCTTCTACAACAGGGCAAAGATCCTAAACATTCCACCATGAACAACCTCAAGAGACGCAAGCTAAAGGTTTTGGAATGGCCATCACAGTCCCCTGATTTAAACATCATTGAAAATTTGTGGGTAGATCTTAAAAGAGCTGTGAATGCAAGAAGACCAAAGAATATTACAGAACTAGAAGCCTTTTGCAAGGAGAATGGGAGAAAATCCCAAGTACAAAAACTGAAAGACTTTTAGCTCTAAAAAGTGTTTGCAATCTGTGAAATCTGCCAGAGGAGGTGTTACTAAGTACTGATTATGTAGAGTGCCCAAAGTGCAATAATAATGTATTTATTTTGTGTGGTTTTTTTTTTATATTCAATTTATGGCATAAAAAGTAACTATGCATAAATGTTTCTTGAAAATATTGTGTATTGTTTCTATGTCCTAGAGAGACTGTGTTTACATATTTCCAATTACAAAATCACCAAAATCTGTTATTTATCAAGGGGTGCCCAAACTTTTGCGTGTGTGTGTGTGTTTTTAATGTAATTTCAGATTTGCTACTGTTTAACTGTTCTCAGCATTACATACAAAAACTCTGAATAGAAAACTAATGTAAAAAATTATCTACAGAAAATGTTTATAGACATCAACCGTTACCAACTAAAGAAATCGAAGTTGGTAAGTGACTCATTTCCCACCAAACCACTCTGAATGGCTTTGCTTACATCTCGGTGATTAAACTAGGTAGAAATGTAAAAGAAATGGTAAAATTCCCATAAAACAAACAATACATTGTGCAGCCTGTGTGTATGTGTGCCAGTGTGTGTGTTTGGTTAATCCCCTATTCATTCTCCTGTGACTCAGTAGGTTGTCCATCGTTAGTGGTATTTCAAGAAAAAGCCCTCATAAGCTTTAGGCAATCAGCTGGGAGCTGGTAGATTAACCCCCTTACAGTGACATAAAAAAGACTGAGGGTGCACAACAGCAACTGTTGTTCATTATAAGAACACACATTAGGGAGTTTTTTCTTGCCTTTGTCGCCTTTGGCTTGCTTTCTAATTGGGGACTCGGACACGGATTCTATAAACTCTGTAAAGCTGCATTGTGACAACGTCAGTTGTAAAAAGCGCTGTATAAATAAAATTGACTTGACTTGACACAGTACCCACATTACCTATGAAAATGTATGTTTGGGAACTGTTGTACTATAGCTGGAGGCCATTGACCATATCAGATGGCTTTAGGGTGTGTGTGTGTGTGTGTGTGTGTGTGTGTGTGTGTGTGCGCGCACGTTGTGCCTCATTAGGTGTTTTAGGTGGAGAGTCTGATATGGCCAATGCAATCTGGTCGCCTTCCTGCAATCACTATGCATTTCCTCCCAGTGATGTCCTGAGGTGGGTTCAGCAAAGCTCATGTTGACCTTTATGCACATTTAGCCCATGTGCCAAGAAGTCATTCAGTCCATGAATGTCACTAACAATGTGATTTGACATCATAAATTGGGCTGTCTGTGATAAAACTGTGATAATATTTATGATGTTTAGCACTAATAAACATTATTTAACGTCATTTTTTATAATGACACTGAAGGATTGTAAGATAACGTCAGTGCAATCCGTTTGTTTTCCTGCAATCATTGCATGCATTTCCTGTAAATCCTGTGGCCGTTTCTGTTGGGGCTGCCTCCACTAATACTGACTACGGGACAAACAAGTTGGGTTAATTACTTCTGTTGTTGGGAGTAACCAACTGACCTGTTTTGCTGTTAATGTATGGATAGGATGTCAAGGAGCTTGTTGACTGAACACCCTGTGTGTATCTATGGCAACACGGTAACACTAAGTGCATTTATTTTTAGTAGTTCCTGTTATTTGTTTGTTTCCTCGATTGCTTTTTTTTTGTCTTCCTGCAGGTGGTTTTCTTTAATGGATCCCACACATTCCTGCATGACAGAGTCAGTTTATTCCAGTTGTATGCCTGTTGTTCTTCTGCAGGACAAGTGGGCTGTGTGCAATGTGAAAATTTTCTCGACTCCATGCCCCAGGTAGCATTATGTAATCTCATTTGCGAGCAGAAGTTGCCTGGGGAGCGAATACAAATACTGACATTCCAAATATTCTAATTAAACTTCATATTCTGTCAACTTTGCAGTGGAGAATGAAATGTAGCAGCGATGTACTGAAAGTGGTATGAAATGTTGCTTTGTCTGTCTCAAGTCTTAAACAAAGATTCAATGAAAGTCATCAGTCTTCGTGCTGAGTATCCAGAGAGTGTACAATGCTGATGAAGCTGATGCAGTTCGCTAAGGCCAAAAAGATAAGGTTTGATACAACTATTTAAAACGTCACCATGCTTGATATGCCGAATACAATAAAACAGAACCTGGAAGAAAGTCCCTCTAAAATGTAGACACATTTTTTCAAATGATTGAGACAGAGCTGAAGAAGTAGCAAAAAGTAATGAAATTCACTTCTTTGGATGATGGAGCATTCTTTTGTCAAGGACACCGGATTTCATGGCGTGCACTTTAAGATAAGATAATAAGATAAGATAATCCTTTATTGTCCCACAAGTGGGAAATTTCACGTGGGAATCTTTGATAATTCTGGTGAATTTATTTTCAGGGTTTTTTTGTGTTTTTAGTTACATTTTTGAGGCTGATGTGTCTTTTTTTTTTTTTTTTTTTTTTTTTTTTTTTTTTAACCAAGAGTTTAGGCTGTGTTTAGGGGTCGTATTGCTTGAGATTTTAGAAGGCACAAGACCATCCATTAATAAACAGGTACTATGCTGTCCTAGTTTCCCTGCACTGCATGGCCAACAGTTGGCAGGAAGCACTGCTTTAACATGCCAGGTTGAGCAGGGCAGTGGAAGGCCAAATAAGCGAGCCTTTTCCTTCTTCCTGTGGTGATGTCTGTGTGACAGCACAGTTTTCCAAAATCTCGAAAGCCCTATTGAGTATGACAAATGGCCCATTGTGCCTGTGTAGTTTGTCTGATATTTATCTTTTTATTCTTTTTCTTTAACGCCTGCTTTCTCACCATGCATGGCAGGCCGACACTTTGCTTTTTCTATTTGAGAGACGTGCTGTCTCAATCTATCTCTCTCCCCCTCCCTCGCTCCATGAAAGGGGAAGCAGCCTTTCCAGAACAAAATGGCTTTCCTGAAATGTGCCTGAGCGATTGGCGGAGGGGACCTGGTCAACACTGTGAATTGACTCTTATCGGAGGCTGGCCAAACTTAACGTCAGTTTCCCTGACTGAGGTCATAGCAGCCTGCAGCTCATAATGCACTCTGGGGGTGTTTCAGTAGCACTTGGCTTGCACTTATATCCTGTTTTAGGAGTCCGCTAGGCTGAAGTTGTTTGGATGGTTTACACACATGTGCACACACACATAGTGTAGTGTAACTGCAGTGTACGTAATCCTCATTGCTCTGTAGTAAAGTATGTATGTTTGTAATGTATGTAGTCCATGGGTCTCAAACTACAGTCCTGGAGGGCCGGTCTCCATTACCAGGTGAACTAAACCAGGTCTGTTTGGCTCAGGACTATGTCTCATTGACTGACATTTGTAGACTGCAATCTTTAATTTAACATTACTAATTCACTTCGTGTCGGTGAGTTAAGTAACAGTTAGAATTCAGTAAAATGAAAAGCAAAATGTTTGTTCTTGTTGCACAACCAGAGACCGTATTTAAGTAATGAATATTGCTCCTCATCACTACACATCATCTGCACTTTGTAATGTGAAGTTATGTGATAAATTTGACATAAGGAGAAAAGAAACATGACATGTTGCCTGTGCAAAGTTTAGGGCACATTCACTTTTGTTATATTATATTTATTCCAATATTAAACTCAACCAAAAAACATATGTTGTGTGCTGAAACTTGCCAAAAAGCCTTTTTTTCACTTAACAAATTAACATATGTCATTTGTTATATTATGACTTTATGTTAACTCTGAGTATTTGCTGCATATTATCAGCACTTGCCACATATTCCATTACGAAGAGGCTGTAGTCAGGCCTGGTTCGTTTGATTTAGTGCAATGTGCTGTGTAAAATGTATTTATTCATTAGTTTATTATCTGAGCTGCTTATCTTGACTAGGGTCATGGGTGTTGCTGGGGATCAAAACACCCTGGACAGGTTGCCAGTCCTTTGCTGGGCATGCACACACATGCATTAAAGTGCAGTTACACCTTATACAGGGGCAATTTGGTATCTCCAGTTCATCTGAGTTCATCTGAGATCCGTGTGTATAATGACATTTTTTTTAACTACTATGATATTTTGGCTTTATTGCTCTGATCTGAATTCAGTTGAACACTCATGGTTTAGATCAATGTTAACATGACCAAAGATTGCAAGGAACACACTGCCATCAGAAAGGCCAAACCAACCTGGTCAGATTTTTCTGGCAGGCTACTAGACTAACATTATTTTATAGCTTAAGATTTAAGGACATAGTACGAATAGTAAGAGGTGTGTAATAGCAAATACTTGTTTGGCCACAGAATTTGTTTTTATTAAAATATGAGTTGGTGGGTGTCATTGAAATTTTCTTTATTTTTATTATTTTATAATTGGTATTTGGTAGGCAATATTCTAGCGAGCAGACATCAAAGGAACCGAAATGCTTGTGCGCTCATACTTGCATCTAACTAGTCAGACTGTTTAATGATGTTCTTTCTTGGTCATTTTGAAGAAGGGTATTGGTTGAGAGGGGATAACTGAGGTTCTGTTACTGATCATGCAGAGGTTCTCTCTGGTCAGTGCATGTTTTTAAGAGCACAGAAAGAAGAAGAAAACACTTTTACTTTTATGGTTCTAATCTAAGTTACGATTCCCATAGCCTGTGGAGTTTTTTCTGTTTTTATTGTTGTTTTTGTTGTCCAGTTCTCTTGCTGCTGTTATAGCTTTCCTTCTATTGTCCTTTGACTGGAACGCTCCAGCACACTAATCCTGAACAATCCCAGAAGGTTTGGGCACGTGTGTTTTCGAGTGATACAATATGTTTGTGAAATTTAAGTGCCGTGTTTTGGTTTTGAGGTGGGTACAGACTGCAGCTCCGGCTGTGCAGTCACAGTTTGTGGTGTGGTAGGGAGACTGATTGCCACATGACCTCTTACACAGGAAACGTTATACTTATAACAGTGTCACACCTTTAACAATTTGAACCTAATGAGGTCGTGTTCTGTACTACAACCCATGACTTTACATTTACCAACCATAACCACCATACCCTCAAAGTGTGCGTGTGTGTGTGTGTGTGTGTGTGTGTGTGTACCTACTTTATGAACTGGTGTTTATTTGGCTTTTCTTACAGTGATTGCACATTGGCGTATGGCCACTTGCTCACAAAACTCTCTCATGATAAAAACAACAAATACCCATTACTGACAACGCACTCACTCCCAGTGGCTGCAACTTTCTTTTCAGGACTACAATTTAAGCAGCCTTGTAATGGCACCATCTCTAATGGCAGCTTATGTTTATTTACAGAGGTGCCCATGTTACAGAGCCATGACACAGACATCACCATACAAGAATATTAAACTTTCTCGAGCTTCCCAGAGGTTTCATAACTTTTTAATTAATTCAATAAGCCAACAGCCTCAATGTGTGTGATGAAATCTAACAGACTACATGATCGGTCAAGACAATCACAGGCATAGGCTCTAACTGTAGTATTTTAATTCCTTGTTTTAAAGAAAATGGCAACTCTACTGCAAACTTGACAACTATCAGTAATCCTAGAGATTTACGCTATTGTTATCCATAACTGGTCAGATTTGGAAAGATTCAATCCTAAACCCATATTTTAGTGAAATGTTTGGAAAAACTCTTCTCTGCCTGGCTAAGACATTGGTGTATTCATTGCAATGAAAGTCTGAAAACAAAACTGCTTGTAGACTGGACAAGCAAATCAAAATATGATCACCACTGAGGACCTGGGAAAAGTGATGCACTGGAACAATTCCACAGGTTTTTTTGCACATTATCTACATGGCAGGATTGTCAGTGGTCTTAAAGAAGTTGGTGTCTGGAAAAAAATAATTTTTTTGCAATCAAGTGCTTTAAGATCTTAGAGGAAAGAGAAAAGGAGAAGGCTTCAGTGAAAGAACCTCTTACCAAAGTCATAAGGATGAGAGTTGAACATTTATGCTTTGGGAATCAGTGTCCTAAAGTCAGTGAAGAAAGTTACAAAGAAACAAGCTTGGATATATTGGAAATCTGCTATGAGACCTTGACTATGCTGTGCATGCGAGACTTCCTAGGAACATTTCGGAGTCGTTTTCTGCAGGGAAAGTGGCAGAAGTTCCTAAATCAAGAATGTAAATTGAAAGCTGCCTAAATTATTAGAGAAAGGGATTTTCTCAAGCAGAGAAAGTATTGCTTGAAATGGTGCCCAAATGTATGAAACATGCCACATTATTATGTTTTCTTTTTTGTTATTTATAGGCCTACCACATTTTAGTTTGATAAATTAACCAAATAATAATTGTGTATTAACATGTACACAGTTTTTTATGCCGATGTGACAAATGATTTTCCCTTAGAAAATTTACAAAATGTGTTATTTGATATGGGGTGCTAGGACTTTCACATACAACAGTAGCTAAAAGCATAATCAGACTTACAAAATAACTCTACAGACCCTTTAAAACTTTCTAAAGTAACAGAAGCTCATTCATGCCTTAATTACAGCGTCTTGTGTGAGTAGTTCTGTAGTCCCCTTTCCCTTACACACACATTCATCCTGGATTGGAATTTGCCGATGCGAGCGCCTAGCTATGCCCCACTGTGTTGGAGACGCCAGATTAGTGCAACCTTGATACATGCTGTTACGTGCGCGCGCGCACGCACACACACACACACACACACACACACACACACACACACACACACACATATGCAGTGTCAATTAATTGGTCAGTCTTGTGGAGTTCCTCTCAGACTTATATAACAGCCCTGATTATTTTGGTTTGAAAGAGAGGCTCAGGAACCTGCAGGTATTCAGCGCAAATCCACAGCAAGCGGATCAAAGTGTAAAACCTCAGAGTTTGTGTGTTTTTCACAGTCTGTTGCTGAACAGTGAAGTTTGACCTTCACTCTAAGGCCTCTTTACTGGGTGGCTTCAGTTTTTCTACCGCTGCCAAGCCGTGATGCCTTTTCACACTCATTCTTTTTTCTCTCTGCATTGTTGACTTCATTTCTTGTTCTGAGAACATTTGAACTTCCAAGTATTGTTCTAAGGGTTGGCAAGCCTGGCTTGAATAAATACTGTGCATTTTGTCTGCTTGATAAACAAAATGCGCATTTGTAAGAGAGAGAGATTTATTTTGTGATTGAGCGACTTTGCGTGACAGTGCCAGTTTGTTTGGGGTGTGTACGGGGGCAGTAGGCTCAAGCTGAAACTTGCCAGAGTGTGAAATGGCTATTTTACACCCAGTGGCGAAATCCCTGTTTGTCCGGTAATAATGGGGTTGTGGAGGAAGACCTATATTTATGTTGTTTTTTGTGTATGAGTGTCAAATATAGCCTGTCTGTTCATAATATGAAGCTTCTGTATTGCTCAAGAAAATGCTAAGAATAGAGCCTTATTCACTGTTACTGTTAGTAATGACACAGAACTGACCATTACAGCATTATACAAGGGATTGTGTCAGTGTGAGTGTGATCTGCTCAATTAGAGGATTACTACCGGATGGCCATGGTCCAGTCCTTTTTTTACCCTTTAATGTATGTTATACTGTTTTTGAGAAGAAAGCAAAGTTATCAAGTGGAGGATGGTGTGAAATGGTTAAATGGAGAGAAATTAACTCAGATTTCTTTACAGTGACTGGGTCTTCATGTCTCCAGCACATTTGATTACTAATACTAATAATGGTAAAATATTGGCAAATTGTAAACAATTTTTTGGGGGGAGCTGTATTTACCATTTAACATACTTTATCTATTTTTCTGATATGAATGGGTTTTATAAATACATTTGAGTCCAATTGACTTTGATTTTGTTTACATCTTAAACATGCAGAAGAATTTTGAAAATGGTAAATATATTTTTTTATTGCAATATATTGCAATTTTATTGTTATTGTTACAAAAATGCATCTACAGTAAAACTGACTGTAATTATGTACATTGAATTTTTATTTTATTATAAAGCTATTCCGTGATGGCTTGGCTTCTGTAATGATTAGTTCTGTAGTGCGAGTTTTATGATATGTGATTTGCTGTTCAAAACCTGGGTGTTTAATGTTATGACTAAGTCTAATTTATGTGCATTTAATATTGTTTAATGCAATATCTGCTCATTTCTCTTTGTACACCTCGTTCAAAATCTGTTTCAACTCTGACCTGCTGCATTGCTACTAATATAACAATTTTGTGATACTTTCATTGGTAACCAGTGGAGAAATTCTGTTAAGCATACATGAGTTTACATATATGTAAATATGGATTTAGTTTGCCGAATCATTATTGTGCAGTTTTATTTTGAGAAAAAAATCCTTTCTTTATAGTTTGTTTTTAAACTTTATATATAGTTTAAGTTTTTGTGTAAACTCAAAACCAACAAGACTATTAGTAACTAACATTATTACAGTCTTATACTTGCCGATAGCAGACTGTACATCTACTGTAATAATTACATATGATACTGTATCATTTATTGTGCAGTTGTGGAAGCACATTTAAATAATATTGCAAAAGGACTTTAGTGCTTTATCATTATTGGATTCAGTTTGTAGGACACATTTGCTGTCTATTTCTTTGAAAGCCTCGTTTCCCCTTTTGGAATTTTAGTCTGAAAAGTGTCAGACTCTCATGCTCTGTCTTTGCAGGTGCAACTGTAGCCTTTGGCCAATGAATCCTCCAGTCATATCTGCCTCTTGACACTGTTCCCACAGTGCGACTTTTCCCCTCAGCACTTACACTCAGTCCAGCTCAGCAAACACACGGTCACAACTCATAATGCATCCTTTCACAAACAAATTACGGGCAGAATCGGTGAGGCTCACTTCCCTTTTCAATTACTGCAGTGGAGAGACTCCTGTGCCATTGTTACAGGCCTGACTCCAGCAGACCTCTGCCAGCTGCTAACAGCCAAGCCAAACACATGTGGGGTCAGGAGAGAGAGCGGACGTGTCTGCTTGTAGGATGCAGTTTGATGTGACGATGGAGCCTTGATGTGATGTCTGGCAAGGCCTGAAATGTTAAGGGGATAGTTTTCAGATTTTCTAGATGAATTGCGGTTCTTAACACAAGGAGAACATTTCAGATGGAAAAGAATGATTTTAATGATCCCTGTGGAACCAGAATAGCCTTTCATTCAGCATCAGAACAGTCTAGTTTCAAACTACAAGAGGCGGAGCAGTATTTTACTGTAAATGCCATGTTGATGGGTCCTGTCCATTCTTCTTTTTTAAAAAAAAAAAAACCTTACTTGTGTCCTGGAACAACATCCAGTCACATACGTGCGCCCACACACACACACACACACACACACACACACACACACACACACACACACACACACACACACACACACACAC
>JBBIGC010000018.1:8148891-8162682 GCA_037576955.1 Lepidarchus adonis | reverse complement strand
GTGTGTGTGTGTGTGTGTGTGTGGGTGTGTGTGTGTGCGTGTGTGTGTGTGTGTGTGTGTGTGTGTTTGTGTGTGTGTGTGTGTTCCTATGGGCAGGTATACTTGGAGAAGGTCAGATCAATAGTGCTATCACATTCTTACGGTTGGCAGGATTATAATAATCAAAGACATTTTCATGATACACAATACATTTTTCCTGAGAAGTGATTTTTATCTCTGATTTACTTTCACTTACTGTGCAACACTGAGCTCCGAACATCTTAATGAAGAATCCAGCCAGTGAGTGTCATAGTACCATAGAAGACATTAAATGTGGAACAGATTATCATAATGTTCTTATGTTCTTATGTTATCATAATGTTCATAATGTTCTTCATAATCTTATTTAGGGGTGTGCCAAAATATCGATAGGGTGATATATCGTCATCCTTGCTCACATG
This sequence comes from Lepidarchus adonis, assembly GCA_037576955.1. Classification (NCBI taxonomy): domain Eukaryota; kingdom Metazoa; phylum Chordata; class Actinopteri; order Characiformes; family Lepidarchidae; genus Lepidarchus; species Lepidarchus adonis. The sequence goes on along the minus strand of JBBIGC010000018.1, from coordinate 8,162,242 downwards.
ATACACTAATTGATACGCCGACGGAATTATTGATATTTTAATTAACAAACATTCGCCGCCAATTTTACTCACCAGTGTCGCTACTTAATGTCTTCATGTCAGAGAGATACATTGAACACTGGGCTGAAAGATGCCTAATCTCATTTAAATCTAAAGTCTGGGTTCACTTTGCTTCGCATCACGCTTTCAAGTGAGTTTCTGCACTGGTTTCTGAAGAGCTGCATTCACGTGGAAGTTAGCAAGTCACTGCATTCACTCTGAAGCCGAATTAGTGCTTCCCCTGTGCTTCCGATCACGATAGCAAAGAAAATACAGGAAAGGTAAGGATAGCATCGCTGTTACTTATGTAAATTAATAAAGCCCCCTGTGTTTCTGTGATGTATTGTGATCTCACCGTTGTGCAATATATGTAGATTAACACCACTGAGAGGTAAACAGCAGGTGTTGTGGAGTGTTCCAGGTTTGCAGTAGTTATACCAAAAGTGATGCAAGGGAGGTCACCGGGTGGGGAGTCAGGGCTAGCACATATGTTTCAAAGTGAATGCTGATGGTGATAGAAATAGACAATCAGAGCTGTTTCAGCAGGTGGTGTTGATTTTATGGCTGATTGGTGTAGCGTTCATCCAGTGCTAAACAGCAGCCCAGGTCAATGCTTTCATGTCCCACATCACCCTTCCCCTGCCTTCCAGCCTTACTGTCATTAGCTTGTGTCATATTCGGGCACAGTCGTCAATTTGCTTAATTTATATTTCATTCTAAATACTGTGAAAGTGGAAATGTAACAAAAACTGCAAGAATATAGGAAATGGTTTGGAAAAAAAGCTTCTTCCATAAATGTGTATACGTATGAAGGAATGAATAAGATTTGTGATATCTTCATTCTTCAGTCTTTGTTAAAGACTGAATGCTGAGCAGATCAAACCATGAGCCCTGACATGTCTATGTATCGTTACAGACCTACTAATGATGTACTATTACAAGAGACAGAAGAAACAAATTGCACATGACTGCACTCCCTTATAACAAACCTGTGTGTTTCTGCTTCTTTGCAGTCTGAGGCCGGTTGATGTGGAATTTATGAAGGCTCTGCATGAGAAGGTGAACATTATTCCCCTCGTCGCCAAAGCAGACTGCCTCACTCCGAACGAGATAAAGAAGCTGAAGGACCGGGTGAGCTCACAGCACCTTTTACCTTTTACCTTTTACCTTTGAACCTGTGCATATAATTCACAAGGCAGAATGGTGGTATAACCATTCTGTCAGCTCACCATCCTAATCGTCTACCATTTAACTCCTCATCAGGTGCGAGATGAGATCGAGCGGTTTGGGATTAAAGTATATCAGTTTCCTGAGTGTGACTCTGATGAGGATGAGGAGTTTAAACAAATGGATAAAGAGCTTAAGGTGAAACCCAAATCTGTAAAGCCCTGCAAAGTCACACAATAAGGATCTACAGCAGCAGCTTGCTTCTTCTATCAGTAATTACAATGACAGTGATCTTTGTTTTTATCACCCCCCATTGGACAGTTTAGGTCAATGCATCCTGTTATGGTCTCAGTACTCATTGACGTTCTGCTTTGTTTCAGGAGTGCACTCCATTTGCGGTCATCGGCAGTAATACTGTAGTGGAAGCAAGAGGTCAAAGAGTGCGAGGACGGCTCTATCCTTGGGGAATTGTGGAAGGTCAGGGGATATATTTTTCTCACTATTAAAATTTAATTAGGTAAATAAATTTAAATTTAGTAAGTTCAAATAAACTAAACCTCACAAAATATCTGATATGCTTAAAATTCAGGGTTTTTTTTACATTGAAGCTCCAAATTCCAGTTTAAACAAAACTTAATAGATAAGATGCACCTGTTTGGTGTCTGGACCTTAGATTAGGATGAGAGTTTGTTATATACCGGTATATATTTATATTACTCACAATAAGTTAGAGATATTGTGAGAGACTTCGTGGATGTCATACATACAGTGTTTGTTTCACTTCAGACATTTTTGGGATAGAGAGGCAATTGTATTGGGGTGATAGAAGTCTTAAATAGCAGAAGATAAGAGAAAGTCTGAAAGCGTGTCAGAGTTATGTTAGACACTGTTGCTTCTTTGTGCAAAGTGAGTTTAGATCATTTCTTGTGCAGAGTATTTTATTTGGTTTGTGTGCTTTACTATTAGCTCTTAATGTGATTGTATTGTTGCCATCTGTCACAGCAGTGACACTCCAAGTGTGTGTGTGTTTGTGCGTGTGTGTGCGTGTGTGTCTCTGCAGTGGAGAATCAGTCTCATTGTGACTTTGTGAAGCTGAGAAACATGCTGATTCGCTCTCACATGCATGATCTGAAAGATGTCACCTGTGATGTACACTACGAGAACTACAGAGCCCACTGTATACAGGAGATGACCAGGTGAGTGTGTGAATTAGAGTGTGTGGGTTTTCCTATATGAATTCATAAGCTGGGATAGTTGTCTGACTGTGTGTGTGTGTGTGTGTGTGTGTGTGTGTGTGTGTCTCACAGTAAACTTGCACAGGACAATCGCATGGACAGTCCTATTCCCATCCTGCCGCTGCCGACTCCAGATGCAGAGACAGAGAGACTCATCAAGATGAAGGATGAGGAGGTGAGCTTTCAGTATCACCAGCGTCATAATGCCCTCATCATAGAAGACTTCAAAACTGTTTGATTTGATTGACAGGAGTTCTGAAACTGTGAGCTTCTGTGTTGGGGTGAGAGGGTAGTAAGGACCAGGGCATTTCCCCCCACTAGAGCAAAGCTAAATGAATGGCATTTTTAGATCAACATTTTTCTTATTTTATTACTTAGTATACAATGGGGCAAAAAAGTATTTAAAAGGAGATTCCACCTATTTTTCAATACATATATACATACAGCTACTGAGAATCATTCTGAGGGGGTCTAGTGAAGTTGATTTGTCATTGTGAAAACAATCACACACAAAGTCCACCACAACTAAATATGACCTCCGCATTTAACTTACTGTATCACACATACAGGCAGCTATGAACAGCACTTGGGAAGTGGGGACAAAGTAGGCAAAAATAATTCAAATAGCAACAGATCATGCCACGATCAACAGAAACTCCAGAACCGATGAGAAACAAAGCCTTTGACATCTATCCATCTGGAAAGGGTTGCAAAGCCATGGAGAACCTTCCCCAGAGTGGTTAGCCTCTCAAAATTACTCCAAGACCCATCGACAGCTCGTTCAAGAACCCAGAACAACATCTAAAGAACCACAGGCCTCTTTTGCCCCAGTTAAAATCATTGTTCATGATTCATTTTTAAAAAAGAGACAGAAATGGCATCGATGGGAAAGAGCAAAAAGAAACGTGAAGGCTCATCTCACATTTGCCAAAGAAACTTCTTGATCCCCAACACTTATTCCCCAAAAATATTCTGTGGACTGACGAGACAAAAGTTTAACTTTTTGGATCTTTTTACATCTGCTGCCATCTGCCACTGTATTTTATATTATATATATATATATATTTCAGATATCCTTTTTAAAATGCAGTGACACACTATCAACAGAGAAACAGTTGTGTTAACATATCTTAAATTTTATCTTAATAATAATAATAATAATAATAAATATAAGCAATGAGTTTTTAAAACATTTGATCATTTGAAAATAGCCTGAGAATGTTATTTTAACCAAAACTTAATGAGTGCATGTGTTTTTGAATTATGAATGTACTAAAGTTCATTTTAATATTCCAGAATCTGTGCAGTTGAATTGGCACCATATATTTCACTTTTACCAAGTAAAGAACCCAAATATAATGTGGCTGCTGTCTCCAGACATGGATTCCACTAACCTGTCTGCTCTCTCTGTTTCTGTGTCTTTAGCTCAAGAGAATGCAGGAGATGCTGCAGAAGATGCAGCAACAGATGCATGAGAAAGACCAGTGATGATCACATGCACAACCTCACCACAGAAACCCTATGTGAACAGACAGTTCTGCAGAAACACATACTTCAGTACAAGTCTTACTGTAAACTGTATACTCTCCCATGTGAATGAATGCCAGTGGTCATATATGTATTATCTCTACAGAGTATCCTGTAAACAGACAGAGACAGACTCTTATACTGTATATTTGCAGAATGATTTGTTTGGTGCTTTGAGCCCTTGCCTGGCAAGTACAAATGTGATGCAGCTATTTAATGTCTCATATTGTGTTTACGCCAATGTAAGTATAGCTAACATGGGTAATATAATGTACTATTAATTTAAATTAAATTGACTTTTAGATGTATCTAATTTATATTTACTTGATTTTTTTATCCTTAGCTAGACGAATGTGCATACAGTGTTTTGTAATGCTGTTTTAGCCAGTTTGTCGGTTTGAGTGTGGACTTGCGACTATGTGTGAATGGGTGCGTGGGTGAAAATGTACTTTTATGATAAACCCTTTTTATTCCCTTAAGCTGCTTCATTGCAGTCTTGGCTTTTTACAGTGCTAGCTCTAAATGAATGTAGAAGTACAGTGCAGGTTATTGTCATGAATAAATAGACATAACTCAGATCACAGACCTGTGGCGTTATTTGTATATCTGCATTGTCATTTCACAAATTTCTTTACCAAATTCTGTCTAGCAGAGTCCAGCAGAGTTTGGTGGTTTCCCTGGTCAAGCAAACCCAGTTTATCTCACCTGTTCATTATCTAATGTAGTGAGTAAGGGTGGAAATCACAAGGTATCTCACAATACGGCTCACAATAACAATATCATGTTATTTTTTGGAAGGAACCTCCACATCTTAACTAAACATATTGGGACTGAATGCAAGGATTCCTATTAACCCTGTAAATAAAGAACAACTTTTTACTCTCAAACTTCTCATTCAGTCTTCAATTCAAATTATTCTTAATAGGATTAGATTTGTCAAAAACTTCACGCAAGTCCCTCCCGTCACTCTTATGGATGACCTGAGGGGGCTCCCTCTCACAATTTAAGAAGGGTCAGAGTATAAACTGTCATGGAGTTTGATGGTTATATTATATAAACCTATAAGCTCTTACAATGTTTACCCAAGGTTCCTGCATTCATTTGAGCAGCGACACTCAGAGGAGACTTGAAGTAGTGACTCAGGTGAGTCAAATTGGTGAGGAATGTTTATTAATTAATATATTTATTTTGTGTCTGCATTGCGGTTATTGTATTACATGAGCAGGGACAATGATATATCACCAAATCGATATTTTGTCCCAGCCCTAGTAGTTAGTGTGTTTGAGGAAAGGAACCACTAAACTGCGTTGGACACTGACCCTCCAGGGCCGACTTTGGCCACCTCTGTCTTAAAATGACTGTTCTGCAGAAATCCTCACATCCTGCAGGCTTGAATCACACTATTGCCACTGTTATCTATTAACAGGGACTAAAATACAGAAAAACTCAGGCTTAAGATAGCTCCTGCTGTTCTAGTCATACAATACACTTTTGTTCATTTTTTCTATACATATACAGCACTGTGGAAAAGTCTTGGCCACTGAGAAATGAATGTAATATGTAATGTAATAAAAATTAATACAATGAACAGCACATGTTTGTCAGTTTGTTGGGTTACCATTTCTAGAGTTGTGCAGTAACCATCAAACCCCTGTTTTGAGCTCAATCAATAGTTAAATCAAGTGCTATTATACAGAGTGAGTTTCACACATTCATGCAACGGCTCGAGGCACTGAGGGGGAATCACCAAACCTGCTCTGTTCACATATGAACTACTTTTTAGATGTATTCATTCATTTATTTATTTATTTTACATTTATTTTAATGTTTTTTGCAAAAAGACTATAAATAATTTGGAAAATTTGCCAAAGACTTTTGCACAGTACTGCATAAGAGGATTAATGTAAAGTTTGGGAGGAAGAATCCATTATTATCTCCAGTGAGAACTTAAAAGAGGCAAAAGGTAAATGAAAATGTGCATGCCATTTTACCACTGTAATTATCAGAAGCTGAATTTGACGCATTGGTGCACTACTTCCTCTGACATAGCTCTGAGGGGGTGGGATGAGATCGTGTTTGTGTATATGAGAGGGAGCTTTATCTGTATGTCCCAGCTGTCTCTTCAGAAGCCTGTCACTGGTCTGAGAGCAGACACTCTCCTTGTGTAGGCCACTGTTTCCAAGAGAAAACACTCGCTGTACTGGTAAGAACCTCGCCTTCCCTCACACCTTCTCACATCTGCATATGTTCTACAGGACTAATAATATAGTCTTCATGGGACTGGTCACACTGGGCTTGTGATTGGGTGAAGTGGCTTGCTGGTTCTGTGATGTCAAGGTTAGACCTTTTAATGTCAACAGTAAGCCATGTGACATCTGTGAACACTGCGAAAATGACATGAAAAACTTTCTTTGTCTGATGAGGTGGATATTTTTTGTTTTGAATTACCGAGTCAAGGCCAAAAAATTATAAAAGCAACACCTAGCAGCTAATCATCCCGGCATAATCCATCACTACATTATTTTTATGGCTTTATAAGGGACCAACTCAAGGACACAATACATTTAATATATTTTATTTTATATGAAATATGATTTCTTTTATATATGATTCATGTTTAGTGTTAACTTGATATATGTAGTGTTAACGTTAAATTAGATGGGCTGAAATATTAGAAATTCTGAAATATTTAAGGTGGAACTTCAGTGGATGTCTGTGAATTGGATGGGATTGCGATTGATTGTGAAAAATAAAGGTTATTTTTATTTTATGAATATTTTATGCACACCCTCAAAGATTGAATGAATATATTTTAGCTTGAAAAACACTTGTTAGATATTTGTTCCTTTCACTTGACATGAAATGCTGTGAACTCAAATGGCACTCTTGATGGGATCACAAAAACTTAGTTATTTTTTAAAAAATTAGTTTACTGACTTCATCAACAGTGCAAGACCTATTACCCTGTCACATATTACTGACGGTTTTTGCAGCACAGTTGCTGAACAGGAGCTTGTTTGTTTGTTTGTTTTTACCATTTTTATTTTTATATGTTGCATTTAAACTGAGAAAATAGCTCCCAACCAAAGAACTAGGGGAGGAAAAATGAAATTATTACCATGTCGACCATTTTCTCATGTTCTCTCTTTTCCGGCTAGAAATCGTTGGCCCTCTTTATCTTCGTCTGTCATGCTCCATTACTTTCCTCTTTTCTCAGTATATTAGACATCCTGGTCTCTCCTTTACAGAGAAACTATATTTTTATCTTTTCACTGAAAAAAGTTCACATCAGTATAAAGTTTGAATAGTAATACAGGATGTGTCTATCAAACATAAACATTTTTTAATTTTACATTTAAAATAATTTCAGGTTCACAGAGGTCCACTTTCAGTTCATATACAACTGCTAAAGGCCAAAAAGTGCAATGTGAGATCATGTCTACTCATCTTGAACACAGGCATAATACTAACTATAATAAAATTAGAATTATTTTCCTTAATACACATTTGCACTTTTTACACACTGTTAAATGTTTTTTTTTTTTTAAAAAATCATATCATCCAGCATAACCCAAATGAGGATGGGTTCCCTTTTCAGGCTGGTTCCACTCAAGGTTTCTTATGTCATTTTGAGTTTTTCAGTGCCAACATCGCCCCCTTGTTTTCTCATCAGGTATAAATTAGTATGCATATAGAAATATATATGCAGATATATATATATTTCTATAAAGCTGCTTTGTTACAATGACTATTATTAAAAGCATTACACAAATTGAACTGAACTGAACTGAACTGAATTACTCCAATGCACATTTTTGAAACCCCATTGATTGTTGCCTGTATTTAATCTGTGTACTTCTTCAGTATACATTTGCATAAATCTGTTTTAAGTCTCTTCTAAACTGTTTAAATTTTATAGAATGTACTAAAATACAATATATGGTCAGAAGTATGTGGACAAGCATCATAATTGGTTGAGCTTGTTTGAAATCCAAAACCATGGGCAGTTGTTGCCATTCACACTTGTCTTTTGCAGTTATAATAGCCACTGTCTTGGGAAGGCCTTCTATAAGATTTTAGTGTATTTCTGTAGGAAATTATGTCCATTAAGTGAAAACAGCCTTAGTGAGGTCAGACACTGATGTTGGATGTTGGCTCTGTTCCGGCCACCGGAGTTCTGACTTTACCAGGCTCTTTAAATCATGTCTTAATGGACCTAGCTTGAGTGCAGACTCATGCTAGAACAGAAAATTGGTCTGTACAATTGGTTTTATACTTCTTTTTGTGAAAAATGTAAACACCCTTGTGTAACTAAAAGTTGTGTAAATGACATAAAGCACAATTATATTTTATTGTTTATTGCACTGTAAAAAATGTAAGTAAATATAAACTGTGCAATATTTTTTGTGTTATTTTATTCTTAACTGTTAAATTCAGCAAATGATAAGGATAGACCAGGTAAGAAACGAGTATATCTGAGGTTCAAAGGTTTAGAGACCAAGTCAGAGAAGCAAGACTGAAAGAAGTTCAACAAATGAAGTGTGTAGTAAAATGTGCTGAAGTGTGTTTTCTGTATACTATTTAGTGTATGTGGGTATTTAAATCTATGCACAAAACTGCACAGTGGAGAAAATTATTATTTGACTCCTTGCTGATCTTGTAAGTTTGCTCACTGACTAAAAAATGAACATTCTGTGATTTTAATGGTAGTTTTATTTCAACATTGATAGAATATCAAAAAGAAAATCCAGAAAATCATATTATGTAAAATATATAAATTCATTTGGAATTCATTGAGTGAAATTAGTATTTGTTTACTTAGCAAAACAAGACTTGGTACTTGTCGGTAAAACCCTTGGTCAGAGACTTCTTGTAGTTGATGACAAGGTTTGTGCACATAGCAGGAGGAATTTGCAGATCAGCTCTAAATCATTAAGGTTTTGAAGCTGTTACTTGGTAACTCAAAACTTCAGCTCCTTCCACAGGTTTTCTATGGGATTAAGGTCTGGAGACTGGCCAAACCACTCCATGACCTTAATGCACTTCTTGAGCCACTCCATTGTTGCCTTGTTTGTTTGCTTTGGGTCAGTGTCATGCTGGAAGACCCATCCAGGACCCATTTTCAGTGTCCTGTCAGAGTATGTGACCCTATCCTATCCATCCTCCTGTCGATACAGTGAAGTTATCCTTTGCCCTTATCAGAGAAACGCCCCCAAATCATAATTTTCCACCTCCATGTTTGACAGTGGGGATGGTCTTCTTAGGATCATAGTCAGTATTTGCCTTCCTCCAAACATGGCAAGTTGAGTTGAGGCTAAAGAGCTCAATTTTGGTCTCATCTGAGCACAGAACCTTCTGCCAAGTACTCTCTGAATCATTCAGGTTTTCACTGGCAAACTTCAGATGGGCCTTTACATGTGCTTTCTTTAGGAGATTTTGTGGGCATTGCATGATTTTAATCCATTACGGCGTAGTGTGTTACCAATGGCTTTCTTGGTGACTGTGGTCCCAGCTGCCTTAAGATTGTTAACAAGCTCCTCCCATGTAGCTCTAGGCTGATTGCTCACCTTTCTAATGATCATCCTCACCTCACATGTTGAGCTCTTCTGTGAAGTCCCAGACCGAGGTCGAGTGATGGTTATTTTGTGTTTCTTCCATTTTCTAACAATTGCACCAACAGTTGTCTCCTTCTCACCCAGCTTCTGTAGTCCATTCCAGTCTTGTGCAGTGCTACAATCTTGTCACCTGACATCCTTAGACAGTTCTTTTGTCTTGCTCATGGTGAAGAGGTTGGAGTTTGATTGATTGTTTGAGTTTAAATTAGGAGAATCTAACTTTCTGTGGGAGCCAGAACTATTAATGGTTGGTAGGGAATCAAATACTTATTTCACTCAATTAAATGCAAATCAGTGTATATATTTTATATATTGTGATTTCCTGGATTGTTTTATATTCTATCTCTCACTATTAAAATAAACCTACCATTAAAATTTTTGACTTTTTTTGTCAATGGGCAAACGTACAAAATCAGAGGGGGTCAAATAATTATTTCCTCCAGTGTGTTTTAGCTTAATCATCCCAAATTTTTAAATGGGAGTGTATCTGTCAACCTAATTACAATTTCCGATATTCTAAATATGTCTCCCTCTTTGTCTCTCTCTGTCTCTCCCTCCCTTTCTCTCTCTTTCTCTGTCCCCATCTAACTTTTTACTCCTTCTCCCTTTTTGTCTCTCTCTCCCTCTGTCTCTGTCTCTCTATCCTTGTCTCACTCTCTCTCTCTTTCTCTCTCTCTTTTGCAGAGTGTGCTGATATGAGGTGTGGGTTACTCCTGGTTCTCCTCTATGTGCTGGGGACTGATGTGTGGTCGGCTAAGGCCACATGTCCGCGGGTGTGCTCCTGCAGGGCTGGTGTGGTGGACTGCAGCAAACAGGCACTGACCACCGACACACTGCCATCGACTTTCCCGGCTGACACAGCTGAACTCCATCTTCATGACAACCTCCTCACATCACTGCCCACTGGCTTACTGGATGCACTGCAGGCCCTGCGCAAGGTCAGCCTGCACGGAAACCCCTGGACATGTGACTGTGCAGTGCTGTATTTAAGGGGATGGCTGTTAAAACAGAACGATGATGCACTGATAAGGTGTGTGTGTCAAGTCAAGTCAAGTCCATTTTATTTCTATATCCATATTTATTTCTATTTATAACTGACGTTGTCAAAAAGCAGTTTTACAGAATCCAGGTCTGAGCCCCTAATGAGCCGAAGGCGACAGAGTTGAGGAAAAACTCCCTAAACTGTAGGAAGAAACCTTGGAAGGAGCTAAGGCTCAGAAGGGGAACCCTTCCTCCTGTGGTCGACACTGGATAGTAATTACGGACAAAGAATATCAATAAATAAATACATAATAACAGTATTAATAATTCAGTTTAAAGAGGCGTAGACAGTTCCTTATGTACAGGTGGACCTCATTGACTTACAATCAGTTAGGTAGAGCATGGTTCTGTCTGTAAGGGCTCTCCTCAGTAGGAGTGAGTGGCTTCCAGTTTATCAGGATTGGTCTGTATCAGCATGGTCCAAGCATGGTCTGAGTGCATGCAGGAGCTCCGACAAGACTCTCTATGACAGCACAGCTAAAGGGGAGAGCCAGGTAGCGAAAACATGAGGGCATCCTGGGACATAAGGCAGCCAACCACTTGAACGTCAACAAATCTGAGTGAATGTGTTAAAAAAGGGAGCGACAGCATCCAGTCATCCCAGTTTAACAAAAAACCTTCTGAGAACCTTCTGGATCTTATTTAGAAGTTACAGAAAGTTTGACTGTATGTTTGTGTTTGTCTGCGTGTGAGTGTGTGTACTTAGCTAATACCAATTAACAGCAATTAGCTGTGATTCATAAAGTCATAAAATCAAACACAGATTGGCCAAAGTCAAGGTAGAACAATGACTGATTGATAAAAATGTCTTATGGGTGGAACTGTGGTGGAGTAGTTAGTGCTGCCTCACAGGAAGAAGGTCCTGGTTTCCATCTCTGGATCCCAGAGTTTGTGTGGGTTTCCTTCCACTGTCCAAAGGCTTGTGGTTTAGGTTGACTGACTGCTCTAAATTGCTCAGAGGTGTGAGTTTCTGTGTGAGTATACCCTGCCCTGTGCCCATAGTCAGCTGGGATTGGCTTCAGCTTCCCCAAAACCTAAATTGGACCAGCGGTTTGGAGAATAAATAAAGATCTTCTGATTTCTATCTTGGCAAATTCTATATACATATATAATGTATCCACACTACATATGCATCAAAATAGGCAAAGCAGGTTTATTCATATATCATGTTATCATACACAGAGGTCATTCTGTGTACTGTACTGTGATAAAATGAGCATAAAAAGAAATGTTTGCAATAAAATTAGGAATAAAATCTAAAAATAAAAGTAGAATTTTATAAATAAATGAAGTGAAAGTGACTATTTTATATTTTATATATTATATTATTGTGAACATTGTGAAGCAGAGGGCAGCTATCAGTTTAGTTTAGCTGGATGGTATTTTGCTGGTTACCTCAGTGGTGCCTGAGCTGGGACCTGAGCCTGTTCACAAGGGCAATTTCCTAACCACAGCAACCACTGCCATATATCTATTCATCACATACACAGTTATACAAGTACAGCCTGTAGTTAAATGTCCCATCTCTGAGGCAGTGAGCACACTCATCCGCGCAGTGGGCAGTTGGGGGTTAGATGTGCTCGAGGGCACTTCAGCCTCATTCCAGGAATCAAACCTCCAGTCACAAAATAATGCAGTTTTGGCTTTTTAAAACCAGAAACATTTTTTATTTTCAGGTTACTGACATATAAACAACATTACATTCTTAAAAGCAGGAATTGAGTTCGGTCGCTGATCTGATTTCCATGGGGAGCTGATTCCAGCAGGGGGCAGCATAATGTTTGTGTCCAGTCACTTACAGTATATTTGAATGTCAACTTCACAGGAGGAGGAAAAACCTTCTTCACTAATAATAGACGATGATGCCAAAAAAAATTTCCCCCTAGTGATTTTATTATTTTTCCCACACAGCTTGTGTTTCTGAATGAGAAAAATAAATACAAAATTATTGCACCTGTTTAAACAAGGGGAAGGGTGGTACGCTCCTCAGGCTTTTATGTAATTTATTTTTATTCCAATAACACAATAAAACAGAACAGGGGACATACAAATAAACAATAAATTAGTCATAGTTTTATCAAATTTGGGGGATTTCTGTATTATTCAGAATATTAAGCAGGGAATCACAAAACATCTTTATGATTAATAATGTCTAAAATTTGTATTAATGGATATATTTCTGGTTTTGCTGTTTTTAGTTTATTCTTGCACAGTCAGAATCAGAATCAGAAAAACTTGAGGAAATTGCTTAAGTCAGGCCAAACCTTTGAATGGTAGTGGCTCTGACAGCTTAATGACAATATCAGTTATTCTAAATCTCTCTCTGTCTCTCTCTCTCTCCCTCTCTGGCTCAGAAACGTGAGCTGCACGTCTCCTCACAGCCTGCAGGGGAGGCTGGTGGCATATGTGGCTGAGGAGGAAGTGTTGACCTCGTGTCGTTACTGGCTGTGTGACCTGGCCTTGGCCTCTCAGGTCGCTTTGTTTGTCTTCATAGTTGTTCAGGCTCTGCTGCTTGCTTCCGTCATCCACTTCCTCCGCCGTTTCGACCAACTGACCTGCGATGCCCGCCGCTCCACTCCAGACGATGGAGAAGCTTTACTGAAGGACAGGAGCTCCTGATGAATGAGGCCAAGAAACCACACACATACAAACACACACACACACACACACACACACACACACACACACACACACACACACACACTGCCTGGGGGCCATGTTTATACA
>JBBIGC010000018.1:8102560-8148791 GCA_037576955.1 Lepidarchus adonis | reverse complement strand
CACACACACACACACACACACACACACACACACACACACACACACACACACACACACACACACACACACTTATAATTATAAATGAACGTTAGGACATCTGCCCCTTGACTGAAGCTCAATAGTTGGTGGGTTAGTATACCACAGAAAAATGTAATCATCGTCAAGGGCGCCACAGCAATTCCTAAGTCCATGGATTCGTTTTTTGATCATAGAGGCGGTATAATTGTGGTTTTATTGCAAACACAATGCCTCAACGATGCAGTCAAGCGCAAAAGGGGTCGGAAACGCTACCCTAGGAAACGGAACCTTTCTGATGACTGCATGAGAGAATCGGTACCTTTAGGACGACGTACATATTTTCTACACACTAACTACACGTGAGTTTTTTGGAAATGTGATTATCAGAGCTAAAGCATTTTTCTGATAAATAAGTTTTCTTTTATAATAAGTAAGTGCTCTTTATTTTTTTTTAGTTTTATTGCTTGCATTTTATGTGTTTTACTTCAGGAAAAGAACGAGCGTCGTTGTTATCGTTAGCTTTCTCGCTAACCCATGCCTATCTGAGTGTAAACACAACTGTCATAGAAAGAAATAAGACAAGTTACTTAAAGCTTTTCGTGAAAAGTAAGAAAGAGGAAGAGAGTATTTGCAAAATAAAAAATTAGAAATTAGAGTGGGACTAGAGTAGCACCAAACCCCAGCAAATGCTGGCACTATGAAGTGAGTGAAATGAGCAGATTAAACAATTGGCCTAGAAGTATCACGTCCGAAACTCCTAAAAGGCTCCTAAAATTGCAGTGGACCTTCTTAGTACATCTGCAACTTGAAGAGAATATTGTCTCCAAAACGCTGTTATTTTATCTGTACATATGTTGAACCTGTGCAAGTTGATTAAAAACAACAGAAATGAATAACTATCAGTGATTAAAATGTTACTTTATTCCCACACAAAGGTACTTGAGTATAGAGGAAAGTATTGTTATTTGTAAAATAACAAACAAACCATAAATCCATTAAAACCATCTGCACAAGTATCCAGGTATATACATTTGCATCTGACCACTGGTATATTTTACCATCATCAGGTTTAGTGGGTATTTCATAGGTTTCTAAAAATGTAAGCAAACTCATTGTTGCAAATACATAATTATTGTGGTGTTTGTAGTTTTCAGCAATGGGGAGACTGCGAAAGAAGCACAATTGGAAAGGGAGGCAGCAGAATGAAACTAACTCTGCCCCTGCTACACACAAGGAGACTGATGTAGTGGTGGAATTAAGTGGTAATGATACATATTTATATACATTATATTTGATAAAGTATAGTTTCTGAACTGGATTTCTTGCAGACATCTGCTGAATAATACTGCATCTTATTCCTATATTTTCTATGAATCTTCGTTAAATACCAAATTAATTTAAATGTGTGCATTCTGTTCCACATGAATGCATTTTGTGTTTTTCCTTCTAGACTCCACTTTTCTGAAAGGAGTAGATGAAAGCAATGTGCTGGTTCTTCCAGCCACTAAGACTAAGAAGCAGAAGGTGGACCAACTTGTCTGCAAGAAGAAACCTCTAACCAACAAACAGAGGAAGAACCTTGAGAAAGTTCTGGCACAGAAAGAGAAGAAAGCTAATGTATGTTTTTTTTTTAGTCTGAATATACATCAGCCACAACATTTAAAATACTGACAGATTAAGTGAATAACACCATTTATCTGGTTTATCTTGTTACAATGGAACAGTCAGTACTTGAAGTGAATGTGTTGGAAGCAGAAAAAATGAGTCTGAAATCTCCAAAACAGCAGGTCTTGTGGAGTGTTCCCTGTATACAGTGATTTGTACATACCTAAAGTGATCCAAGGGAGTGCAACCAGTGAAATACTAATCGGATCATGGGCACACAACGCTCATTGATGCACATCGGAACTGAAGAATAGCCAGTCTGCTCCAACCCCAAAATGTTAATCCTGACTACAATATGTGATATGTATATGCTGTTTTCAACTGAACTGTAAACAAATGGTGGGTGCATTCTTGATCGAGTACGGCAACTCATTTAGCAAAATAAAATGTGTTGGGTTGTTCTTTGCTCTTCCCAACTTTCTGTCTGTTTCTGTGAGTATGACCATTTGCTTGACTGTTTTCTGTCTCTGTTCAGCGAGCGGATATATTAAATAAACTGGCAGATGTTCAGCTGCCAGAATCTGAACTGAAGCTGCTGTACACAACCTCCAAACTGGGCACTGGAGACAGACTCTACCAAACTAAAGAGTAAGTACACACACAAACTGTATATGATATCTTTGTTGTCTGTTTTTGGACCTCAGATTTTTAACTTTAGCTCTTTAATGGGTGAACTCTGTAGATCTCTGGATGACGGTCAAAGCGACAGCTCAGCACCAGTCAAAATCAGCAGTCTGAGTGGTGCTAACAGGAAGAGGAAAAGGAGGAGAGAAGAGGAAGATGGCAATGAGAGTGAAGAAGCAGAGGATGAGAAAAGTGAAGTGTTAGACTCCTCTTCTGATGAAGAGGAGCAAGAGACAGAAGAGATTTCAGAAAAAGTAACGTCTGAAGAAAAGGAGGTGGAGGTTCCTAAAGAGGAAGAGAAACAGAAAGTGGCAGAGGAAAAGAAAGAGGGGATATTAAAAAGGACTCTGCATAAGAAAGAGGATTGCCAGCCTGCTGTGTTCATTCCGGTGGACAGACTACCAGAGATACAGGTAAGAGAAAGGCCTTGGGTTCAGCCTGAATGATATAATAATAATAGTGATTATGATATAAAAATCATGGGTGTTTTAAAAAGTAGTAATAAACAAGACAGTATATATTTTTACCTTTAAATGTCTTTTTTATCAACACTTTATTTTTTTTAACTAGGTGACCATGTGTGCCATTTACTGGCCAAATGGGAAGAAAGAAAAATGTATTTTATTAATGTTTATATTACTGTTCTATAGATATGTATATTTCATATTTTTCTATATTTAGGTAGTTGTTTTTGCATATTACATCAGAATTATCATTTTGGGTGTTAGTGTTGAGAACTCATTTCTGCTTTTAAAATGAATATTAGGGAATGTATATAATACTTTTTGGAAAAATATATGAAAAAAATATTATTTGTTTTCAAGTTTGTTCGAATGTTTCAGGGTACAGTACAGGTGTTTTAAGTATGTAACTTCATTAATATCTGGCACACCACTTGTTTGTGACTCTGTTCATGTGTGTGTGCTTTAGGAGGCACGACTGAAGTTGCCAGTGCTGGCTGAGGAGCAGGTGATCATGGAGGCAGTGAGGGAGAACGAGTGTGTGGTGTTGTGTGGCGAGACAGGCAGTGGAAAAACTACACAGGTTCCACAGTTCCTCTACGAGGCTGGATATGCCAGGTACACACAGGAAAACACACATTCATGAGTAGTGCTGGGTCATATTAATATCACGCATCATAACTGATTATACATTAATAAAGCTAATCAGCATTCTTCCCAAGTGTAGATAAGACTGTCTTACAGTCCTGATAGATAGGAATTTGATAGGACTTTGATTATCAGCTTACCTTTGACTAGAAAGTCTAGACTTAAGACCAGTATACCCAGTATAGCAGCTGAAATTTATCCTTGGTTATGAATGTTTTCCTCAAGCACATCGCCCTGTGTAGTCAGTTCTCACTAAATTTTATGCATTAGACTCCTAGCCTGATTTCTACAAATTTACACATTTATACAAAATTTATAAAAAGCTAAAATGACTTGCAACACTTGCTAGATTACTGCAGTGTCCGCTCATTAGGAGTCACCACAGAAGGTCCTCTGTTTCCATTTCTTCCTGTCCTTGGCATCGTCTCTCTCTCTCTCACACAAACCGCCTGCATGTCCTCTCTTACCACATCCACCTTCTTCTGCCTTCTTCTTCTCCTCCTGTCCGACAGCTCCATCCTTAACATCCTATTCTCAATATATTTCTCAGCCTCTCCTCTGCACATGTCCAAACAAACGCAATCTTGCTTTTCTGACTTTGTCTCCAAACCATCCTGAGCTGTTCCTCTAATATACTCATCTCTAATCTTGTTCACCCTCTTCACTCCCAACACAAACCACAAACAACAAAAGTATCTTTAACTCTGCACCTCCAGCTCTGCTGTCTGCCTTTCAGTCAGTGCTGTCGTCTCCAACTCGTATAATATAGTTAGTCTCATTACCGTCTTGTAAACCTCCCCTTTCACACTTGGTACCTGTCTGTCACATCACTCCTGCTACTGTTCTCCACCTCCACCCTGCCTGCACTCTCTTCTTCACCTCTTTTCCACAGTCCCGGACCGGTTACTCTGAACTGTGGAACATTAGCTGTAATGTGTCGCACATGAAGAAGGATTTGATAACTTTGGGTGTGAAACAATAAGGTCGGAGAATCATGATAGAAAGAAACCTGAATGGAGCAGGGACATAGAGTAACCTCTCATAGCCTAAGAAATTAGAATATAGATATTTTAACAAGAAAATGATGCTAAATATACACCCAAAAGAAGGTGATTGTTTGATCATCAGGGACACCTCAGGTAGTTCTTCTCTGGGCAGCTGAAGACAGTACATTGAGAGGAAAGAGCTTATTGCCTCTTACCATAAATGTCTTAGAGCTTTCTTTGCTGTCCACAGTTTCGCCACAAAGTACTAATGTCATTCATTTGTGGTGTCAGTACTTTTTCTCTAAAGTGTCTTTTTAGGCGACTCTCATGTGGCAAAACTGCCCAAGTGTGCCACTGGAGCTTCATTGGAAGTTTTTTCGCCACTGATGCCACAACCAGATTTTGCAGATTATGTTGTGAGTTTTAAAATAATATGCTTTGGCAAATAAGTGACTGGGGGAGTCCTACCTAGTGGAATTGGACCTGACTAAATTGCCCAGTCAGTTTCTTTATGCTTATGATAGTGCCTTTTTTAAAGGGGGAAAGCATTATGCCTAAATCTGAAGTGGACATGCACTGGAAATATATTAAATAAAGACATTTGTGTTTGAAAACTTATTTCCCCTGAATATCTCTTGATATACTCTTGATCTGAAAGGGCAAGGTCTTTACTGCCCATGTGGTCATGCAGAGATCTTTAACAGTACATGTTCATAAAATGTTTTTACTACCCCCTCCTCCATGTTCTCCCCACTCCTTGATTTTTTTTCCCCTCTCTCAGTGCTGGAGGTATAATTGGTGTGACCGAGCCCAGAAGAGTGGCAGCTGTCAGCATGTCTCACCGAGTTGCTAAAGAAATGAATCTCTCCACCGGGTGGGTGTACTTTAGTTTAATTCTTGCTTTCTTGTTATGAGTACACAAACTTGCTACATGAAACTAAGTTTGTGTGTGTTTGTCAGGGTGGTGTCTTACCAGATCCGATATGAGGGAAATGTCACACAAGACACCAAGATCAAGTTCATGACTGATGGTGTCCTTTTGAAAGAGATACAAAAGGTAATAATTGTGGACAATTGCTCTCATTCATGCACACACATGCACTCTCCTTCCTCTGCAGAACATAACTGTGTGTCTGTGTATGCATGCAGGACTTCCTGTTACAGAAGTACAGTGTGATCATAATTGATGAGGCTCATGAACGCAGTGTGTACACAGACATCCTCATTGGCCTGCTTTCACGCATTGTACCTCTCCGCAACAAGGTAATGTCATTTTCTTTTCAGGGGCAAATTAGATTACAGTTTGCTTTTATTGGCTTAGGAAGTTTTTGATCCTAGAATTTTAGCATCATTCATATGACACATTTCTTTTTTTCCCTGAGTGTAAGAACTGTTACTTGCCTTATGATTTGTGTGTGTGTGTGTGTGTGTGTGTGTGTGTGTGTGTGTGTGTTTCTAATTCTATAGAAGGGTTTGTCCATGAAGCTGCTGATCATGTCGGCTACGCTGCGAGTGGAGGACTTCACAGAAAACAAGAGACTCTTCCGCACTCCTCCTCCTGTCATCACGGTCTGATCCTTTTGTTTTTTCCTTTATTTTGACCTTCAGCTATAAAAACATCAGCCTCCTAAAATTGGTTCAGGAAACTGGAAGTCTTCTAAAGAAACCTGTATGTGTGTGTCTGTAGGTGGAGGCTCGTCAGTTCCCAGTCACAGTTCACTTCAATAAACGCACACCGATGGAGGATTATACAGGAGAGACCTTCCGCAAGACCTGCAAGATTCACCGCATGCTGCCTCCAGGTTGGACAGACACAGAATTGCACACAGGCTTATAGGTGTCCAGACAGCATTGAAATTAAATGATCAGGATCTTTATATATAAACCTATCATGGAAAGACTAATATGCATTCCCATTGCTTTTTACAGTATGTGCATGGAATGTTATGGAGATGAAATATGAAGTTGTATTGAAATTACATAATAAATAAAAATATTATTTAACATTTCACCTGGAAATCCCACATATACACACCAATAATTATCTGAGCAGCAGACTGAATCTTTTGTTGTAGGAGGTATCTTGGTGTTTCTGACTGGCCAGGCAGAGGTGCACTCTGTGTGCAGGAGACTGAGGAAAGCTTTTCCTTACAGAGCCTATGCACAACAAGCTGGTAAGTGCACAAACATGTACACACAATGCCATATATATACATTGGGGCTAAAAAGTATTTGGCAGCCACCAATTCTGAAAGTTGTCCCACTTAAAAAGATGAGAGAGGTCTGTAATGTTCATCATAGGTTTACTTAAACTGCGACAGAATGTAAAATAAAAATAAAAAAAAACAGGAAATCACATTGTATGATTTTTAAAGAATTTATTTGTATAATGGTGCAGAAAATAAGTATTTAGCACCTACAAATAAGCAAGAATTCTGGCCCTCACAGACCTATTACTTCTTTAAGAAGCTCTTTTTCCTCCACTCGTTATCTGTATAAAACCTTCAAACAGTCAGACTCCAACCTTCACCATGGCCAAGACCAGAGAGCTGTCTAACGGGGCCACAGTAACAAAGATTGCTATTAATAACACTCTACATCATCATGGATTAAAATCCTGCAGAGCTCGAAAGGTCCCCTTACTTAAGCCAGCACATGTCCAGGCCCATCTGGATGTTGTGGTCAGATGAGACCAAACTGGAACTCTTTGGTATAAACGCCACTCACCATGTTTGGAGGGGGGAAGAATGCTGAATTGCATCCCAAGAACACTATACCCACTGTGAAGCATGGGGGTGGAAACATTATGCTTTGGTGCTACTTTTCTGCAAAGGGGACAGGACGACTGATCTGTATTAAGGAAAGAATGAATGGGACCATGTATTGTGAGATTTTGGGCAAAAACCTCCTTCCATCAGTGAAAGCATTGAAGATGAAACATGGCTGGATCTTCCAGTATGACAATGATCCCAAACCCACCACCCGGGCAACAAAGGAGTGGCTACATAAAAAAGCAAGATTCTGGAGTGGCCTAGCCAGTGTCCAGACCTCAATCCAGTAGAGAATCTGTGAAGAGAGTTGAAAGTCTATGTTGCCCAGCGACAGCCCCAACACATCACAGCTCTTGAGAAGATCTGCATGGAGGAATGGGCCAAACTACCAGCTACAGTGTGTGCAAACCTGGTCAAGACCAAGGGTACAGTACAAAGAATTGATGTGAGGTTTTGTTATTGACCAAATACTTATTTTTGCACCATTATTCAAACAAATTCTTTAAAAATCATACACTGTGATTTCCTGGATTTTTACATTCTGTCTCTCACAGTTGAAGTGAACATATGATGAACATTACAGACCTCTCTCATCTTTTTAAGTGGGACAACTTGCAGAATTGGTGGCTGCCAAATATTTTTTTGCCCCACTGTACTTAAACCCTGTGACAAGTCTTTGTATGCTTACTGTTGCAGATGCAGAAGACACTTTAGAGGAGTTCAGCAAGGTTAAAAAAGCAAAAAGGAAGAAAACAGTGGTATTGATTATTTAAATTTTATTTACTCCATAAATTACTCCATGCTCTTTTGTTCTTCCTCACAGATTTATCTGTCACTCTCTTTTTAGTCTCTTCCTCGGATAGACCTGGATAACTACTCTGCTCTGCCTGTTGATGAGGGCGATGAGGATCGACAGGCTGGCATTGGTGATGACGATGGCTCAGACCTGGACCTGGATTTAGGCGATCACCCAGAGGACACTAGTGAGATTTTAATCAACTGTTCACTACAGTGAATTCACAGAATCTGTGCTAGGACTAGATGAAATGGTCAGAACACTAGTATTGTGATTGTAGTAATATATGTAATTGAAAGGCATTGATGAATTTGCAGAAACTTTTCACAGGGCTCAGTGAATACCAAGGCTTTGAACTGAGTTGAGCAGTACTTTACTAATAACAAAAACAAATATGAAAACTCATCTATCATGAGAAAACAAGGGGTGCACTGACCATTATTTTTTGCTGTTCTAGGCATCGAATGTGCATGGTTTTAAATACAGTCAGACATTTACAGATGTGTAAACCTGGGAAATTTTTGCTATGAGACTATTGCCACTGTAAGAATAAATATTCCTTATATTAAAACATTTAGAAGCATTATTTTACAGCGCAGTGTACTTTTTATATATTTTGTGAAAAACATTCTGAAATAATAATGTGAATGCACTAATCATGAGTTTAAAAAAAAATTATTTCAAGGTTAAATTTGGTTTCTTTACTATTTGGCTTAAGTGAACACAGAAAATGAATGTGCATTAAAAATACAGGAGAGGGCAGGTTAGTGCAGCCAAAAGGGTTATTATATTTGGCCCAAAATATTTGGAAAGTAGTCAGTTTATTATATTTTCTGGTAAAGAAATTGAACTTTAGGATTAAATTGGTAAGGACTAACAGCTTGCCTCACCAGCACTGCACAGTCCTGGTTTTGGAACATTGTGGTGATTCTACAGTAGAGTTCATTTGTATTTGCATATGCAGAATAACAAAAACAAGAAAATATTCTGAAAATATTCTGCCCTACTGACACTGATTTTTACTTGTAGAAGAGAAAGCGGATCCCTCTATCCCTCTGTATGTCCTGCCTCTTTACTCTCTCTTGGCTCCTGAGCAGCAGGCTAAAGTAATTTATTTATCTTTTTTCTTTAATAATACAGTGTTTACATAATTTATTGTTGCCTTACTTCTAAAACCATTACCTGTCTGTGTGTGTGTGGGTGTGTGTGTGTGTGTGTGTGTGTGTGTGTGTGTGTGTGTGCACACAGGTGTTCCGTCCACCTCCTCCAGGAACTCGTTTGTGTGTGGTGGCAACAAATGTAGCAGAGACATCTCTCACCATTCCAGGCATTAAGTACGTGGTGGACTGTGGTCGGGTGAAGAAGAGATTTTACGACAGAGTCACAGGAGTTTCATCCTTTAAAGTAACCTGGATTTCACAGGCCTCAGCCAATCAGAGAGCTGGGAGAGCAGGAAGAACAGACCCAGGACACTGCTATAGGTTAGACATTCTTTAGTATGAATATTTTGAGTAGAAAAGGTTGTGTGACTGAAACACAATGTTAATCAATCAATCAATCAATCAATACTAATCTTTCATCTTAAGAATATACAATTATGATGTAGACAAACAGACTAATTAGTCCATTTTTATTTCAATAGCTATAACTGATGTTGTCCTAAAACAGCTTTACAGAATCTGGGTTAGAGCACGTAATGAGCAAGCCAAAGGTGACCGAGGTGAGGAAGAACTCCCCAAGCTGAAATATGAAACCTTGGGAGGAAGTGTGACTCAGAAGGAGAACCCATTCTCTTTTGATTGACACTGAACAGCAATAATAAACAAAAAGAAAGTCTGTTTATAGCTGTGGGGTCAAACTAAGAGCCTATAGCTTGGAGCACTATATCCAGCAATATATGAAGTACATGGAGATGGTCTGTTGTAGTTGAACTAGTGTGGAACAGGTTAGCAGGAGCTGGCAAGTCCCCCAAGCTTTGTCTTTGCTTTTATAACTGTGCTCCTATGGTGATGATCTTGTTTTCCCCACAGTTTTCAGAATAAGTGTTTTTATACTGGAGCAGGCTAAAGGGTTGAGTTGGATATTTTTATGTGTGTTCTTAGGCTCTACTCCTCTGCAGTATTTAGTGATTTCAGCTTGTTCTCCGAAGCAGAGATCACTCGCCGTCCAGTCGATGACCTCGTTCTTCAGATGAAAGATCTGAACATTGAGAAGGTTAGAGAAGAGAGAAAAATTCATGCTTCATACCATTCTCCTCATTCTGCAGTCTTTTTCTTAAGTATGAGTGTGGTTATTTAGTTCTGTATATTCATGTTAAGAAATACAAAAAATTTAAAAGTGACAGTACATGAAGTAATTTTTATGTTTAAATAAGTGTGTGGTGTAGAATCATAAAGTCTAGTTGAAAATGATACTATATTAGATATTAGTGAAAATATTTTCAGAGTGTAAGCTGTGCGGGTTGTGCATTTGTATTTTTCTTTAATTTATATTTATTTATTGTCTTTCTTTTGATATGGTATTTCAACATTGAACAACATTGCAACAAAAAAAAAGTATTTAAATGCCTATTATATGTAAACAGTTGGTATGTTTCTGCATGCTATCACTATAAAAAAGGGTCTTATCTCAGCATTTTGTGTTTGTGTGTGTTTTAAGGTTGTAAACTTTCCATTCCCCACTCCTCCATCCTCTGAAGCACTGGTGGCTGCTGAGCAGCTTTTGGTCTCTCTGGGAGCTCTGGAGGAACCTCTTCGCCAGGGACGGTATGATCGCTCCCTTTTTTAAGTCTTTCATCCACCCATCTCCTCACCTCCACTTTTGTCTTTTCAGTTGACCTATGAAATGTCTTTCTCTCTCAGGATGGTGGATATGGAGAGAGCTCGTCTGTCTTGCCCTATAACTCCTCTGGGTCGCGCAATGGCAGCATTTCCTGTTGCGCCACGCTATGCTAAGATGCTAGCTCTGGGCCGCCAGCAGGACTGCATGCCCTATGTCATTACCATAGTGGCAGCAATGACTGTCAGAGAGATATTTGAAGAACTGGACAGGTAATCGAATAACCATGTTTTCTTTTCTGTACTAAACAGATTAGAAAATGAAAATAAATGAATAAAAAATAAAAGGCTGGCATACAGTAGAGTTTTGAGATCTCATGGTTTATAATTGTTAGAGAAGCAAAATTTTTCATGACTATTCAACACGTCTGACTGAGCACTAGTCAGACGAAAACCTCACAATGTCGTATTTTACTTTTTCTCAAATTGCAAACTGCTTTTATGTTATTGGATATGATTTTTGATACATGGAGCAATAGAAATGGAGTTTTAAGTTGCAGTTTCTGAGATTAAAGATTATTTTATGACCTTATATGTGATGGCAAGGGGATGATATGATACCAAGTGCCCTGTTTATAAATATGTCAAAATATGAAACTATGAAATACAACAGGCATGTCTTTAATCAAAATAAAGTTTTACTATTTTTATATTATAAAACACATCTTCAACCAAGCAGCTATTACATATGCCTTCTTAAACAGAAAGGTGATCAAGCTTCCAGCGTTTCCATTTTTGAATCCAAACAATCTATTTGTTTTTACTTGGTTTTGTAGAGACTTAATATTTTGGTGTTTTATTATTTTGTTTCTTTTTGCTTATTGTACTATTATTTATTATTATAATTATTTGGTATTTTTCCATTTACCACTTAATAATCATTTTTTATTGCATATGTACAGCACTCTGTACAGCAAATTAAAAAAAGCAAAACACAAGACTGATACAAAAGATAAAGCCATTTCCATCAACCCTATCAAATACAAATGAAAAATCCTATTTAGTATTTGACATGAGTATTTTAAATTCAGGTGTCTCAAATACTGCTCATGTCTGTTGGCATTTAAGTGGAGTTAGTGTTAATTTTAATCAATGTATTGTCTCTGTCTGTCCTTCTGTCCTCTTGCCCATCTGATTGTCTATCTATTTCTCCTTTTCTCTCCATTTCTCTTTCTCTCTTCCATTCTCCCTAAGGCAAGTGAGCAGTGAGGAGGAGAACAGTGAGCTTGTTGGGAAAAAAGCCCGCTTTGCTCAGATGAGGAGGCTGTGGGCAGGGCAGGGTCAATCTCTGCTGCTAGGTGACCTCATGGTGATGCTGGGTCAGTCACAAAGAAATAACACTCATACACACAGAGAAACAGTGGTGAAACTACTGTGGGGGCCCGATGGGCAATTACTCTGGGGCCCATGGCACAGAAAGGCCATGGCAACCAGGCCCTGTAAAACAACAACAACAACAAAATTTAAAAAAATTAACTTTTATAGATGGTGACACAACTGGACTCATCTTCACAACATACCAGATGGCTTTCAACACCATGCACACACAGTCCTGACATCTCATCTCTCTCTTATTTTTAATGGAGGTTATTCATGGTAACAGTTTTCACACAACCTGCAGCTTGACGTGTGTCATAAATAATTTTAAAATATTAAAAGATCAAAGTAATTCAATGCAAAACATCAGTATATGTATATTATTAAAATGCTGATTCAGGTTGGTGTTCACTAAATTTGGATGTTTTGCTATAACATGCTATGAGCATGCTTCTCTATCAAGGGACTCAGGTTTTGGTTGAGAGCATGCAATGCAATTTTTGACTTTCCCCTCTCCTGTGTCTCTCGGGTTTTCTTAAATTTTGTTTTTGCGCTTATTTTTTTCCCTTTTCCTCTACTTTTGTTTTTGTTAAGCCTTGGGTTTTGTGAAATCCACAATATAAATTGAATATTGTTGTTGTTATTGTTGTTGTTGCACTGCAAGTTTTCTTGGTAATTTTTTTGAGTTTTTTAACCAGTGATGTGGCAGACTGCTAAATATGATTTTTTAAAAGTCAAAATAGGTTGTTCAACATAAATGTTTAGGTAAATGTTAATTACTAGTGAGTGATGTGTCATGCCTTGAACTTGTTTGAGACAATAATGAGTAGAGGAGTAAATTACATAGTTTTTTTTAATGTAAAATATTGGATATGCATATAGGTTGGCTCCTTATATCCTAGGTACACCATTGCACAACCAATAGTAAAAAAAAATCCCAGTGCTTTGTATAACTGCTGAAGCTTTTCTGTGTGTAGGTGCTGTAGGAGCGTGTGAGTTTGCTGGCTGTAAGCCAAAGTTCTGTGAGGAGAACGGCCTTCGCTACAAAGCCATGCTGGAGATACGAAGGCTGCGGGGGCAGCTTACTAACGCAGGTGAACAAACACTCATATTCAAATCCAAGAGTGGTCATGTTTTCCCAAATATGGTGTTTAAACTTAATTATTATTTGATAAAACTGAACATATCTTTTTATTATTACACTGAAGCATTAGTAATGAAGAATCATTACAGACCTTAATACAAGTTTAGCAGTATTGGGCTTTTTATTTGTCATGCTTTACGTTTAGTCCCCCAACACACTTCATAAGAGAGCAGTAAATCGGGGCAATCTTGTTCATGTAGCAACAAACACTCCTGAAAATGTTATTCTTTGCCTTCTGTTCATTCTTACTGTCACTTTTAAAATATTCAACACATTATATTGTCCTCTGGTTCAGCGCTGATACGCCAGATTGGAATGAAAGTAAACAAATACAGAAGGCTATTGGGCATGAGGCCCACATGCCTTCCCGCACAGGAAGGCTGGAAGTTTGCAGTAATGTAGCATATAATTCATGCAGTTATTTTTCCCCTATGCATTTCTAATTAAATTTATTCACATCCAAGAACCCGATATTGTCTTTTCCAGCTTTCATTTTGTGTTGACATACATTCTCTTTTCCTGCCCCTCAGTGAATTCTGTCTGTTCTGATGTGGGGGCATTTGTGGATGGCAAAATGGCACCCCCAACTGAATCTCAGGTGGTGTGTCTGAGGCAGATAGTACTGGCAGGGCTGGGTGACCACCTGGCCAGAAGAGTACAGGCTGAAGAGCTACTGGATCCAAAATGGAGAAATGGCTACAAGGTAAATTCCACTGAATGTCTGCATAATTACATTGGTAATATGTAAGCTGCGTAAATACATAGTGGTTTGATATAAAACTTTCTAGAAAAGCTTACCAATTGAGAAATGCTCACGGTGTCATGATAGGAACCAGATGTCTGAAGAGTTTAATTTGTCTAAAAACTCACTCACAATGCATGAAATTACAAAGCTACTGACTAATGCTTAGGACATTTGCTTTTATGAAGACGAAGAAAACTTAATGTTCACTGGTGGTTTTGGAGAGCAAGCACTGGTTCATATCACCACCACTGTAAAGAAACAAGTTCCTCTATAATCAAGCATTTCACATCAAAGGAATTAAAGATTAAAAGAAATTTTAAAAATCACAACATTGTTTAAACTAAAATATTTATGGAAATAAACACAGTTAACTTCTAAAAAATCTTATGCCTGCCTACTGTCTTATTTAGGATGTCAGTCCTTTATTAAAATAAAATGTTTGTTTAGTTAAATCCATTCTTTTGCAACATTTACTCCTTACATTTTCTAACTGGAATTGCAGACTTGCAAAGCCAACTCCTGGTCCTAGTTGCAGTCTAGTGTGCTTTGTCATTTAACATTATCTACATTAGAAAGAATAACTAGTAGATAATAACCACACACTGTTTTTATATGCTGATTGTCTAAACATTGAAAATGCGCACCCACAGGAAACCAAGCAGTACATATAAGTGCAAAACTTGTAGGCTAACTTCAAAAGTTATTGCTGTAGATTTAGTCCAAGTAACACATCTGCGTTATTTAAAAAAACACACAGTTAAAGGATGCTGATAACTGTTAGTTTCCCAGTACAAGGTAGTGAATAGAGACTACTGGGGACAATATCCTGTGTGTTGATTGTAATATTCTTGTGTATGACTGATGCGCAGACTCCTCTGCTGGATGAGCCTGTGTTTATCCACCCTTCCTCCGCCCTCCACAAAACGCTGCCTGAGTTCCTAGTCTACCAGGAGATCATGGAGACCACAAAGATGTACATGAAAGGTGCGTGTGAGGCTATATGTTAGCATTTGTGTGTAATTACTGTTGTGATAAAGACTTCATTCACCCTTTAAGAGCTGCCTACTTATAAGTGTTTCTGTTTCTGAATTGTTTTAATTTTGAGAAGGTTAAAGAAAACCTTTAATTTACGAAAAACGTACTGTGACAAAGTCTGTTCTTTAAGAGAGCCCAAATGATTTTTTTAAACATAACAATGTGTCCCTGGAGTGATGTTTTAAATATGATTTTACTCACAAACTTGTGATGATTTCATTATTTTTTTGTGCAATATGATTGATCTTCTTTTCAGATACATTTCGCATTTCCCCAACGATAGGCTGTCCCACATTATAACCGCCCCGTTTTATAAGCCGCAGAAAATGCCCATTTATGTTTTAAAACTCTAAGATAAGCCATCCCATGTTATTAGCCGCAGCGTTACTGAATTTACTGATCTGAAGTAAAAGCATCTAACTTGAAACTCCCATGGAGACCTTTACAGCTCTATATTAATCATGATGACATATCATCCTTAATCATGAACAATGAAATGTATCAAATTTGGAACTTACCGATATAATGCCGCAATGCAAGAATTATGCTGCAAAATTTAAGCTCAACACTACATCTGTAATATCCAAGGTGAACATTAGTGACAACAAAGCGCCACAGGTTGCAATTTCCGTTTACGGATCCAATTTGAAGAAAGATGAGCCTAATAATTTTGTATTGCGGTGATAATATTCTATTGAAGAATTAAAATATAGATGAATGATCGACATTGCTGCATGGTGGAGCAGTGCAAAGACATTTTTTAGCAGCAAAGAAAGTTTTTTGTTTCTTCTTGCCAGAACATGACCACCAGATTGTGTGGTTATATTTAGTAAAGCTAATCATATGCTGCATTTAGACAAGATCACCCTGAGTGATTGTGCCAAGGTAGCGGGCGAGCACAGGAAAAGTAACATAAGCAATTTTTGTGTTTTTTACTGACCCGTCACTGATCTATCTTTGCTTTGCATTGCTTTTCGAATTGTTAATTGCTGCAGTAAACAGTACATTTAAATTTAACTAATCATTTGGGGACATTGTCTTTTTGTACTGAATTATACTTTTAGCAAATGTGTGTTCATGTTTTTAGATAGGACGCACCCAATACCAGGTTTGCAAAATCAATGTGCAAGCCACGACCTATCATTGGGGTAATACGGTATAGTGAATGCCATTGTGCAGATGGCTGATATCTGATTCTGCTTACATTATTAACATGGTTTGTAGGTGTGTGTGCAGTGCAAGCTGATTGGATCCCAAAGCTCCTCCCGCAGTATTGTCACTTCAGTGTACCAGAACAAAACCCTGCCCCGTGGTACTGCCCACTTATTGGAAGAGTGAAGTGTCAACAGCAGAGCACCTTCTGTAAGACCCCTCCCACTCCTTACACTGTATCTGGCATTGAATAGTAATATTATTTAAATTAGGACTGAAGGATATTGGAAAGTGGCATCATATTGTGATATGATATTCTGAGATCAATATTGTGACAACTGAAAAACAAAAAGGGAATCAAACATTTACTCAGGTACACAAGTCTCAAATTATGTTAATAATCACTTAATTACAATGCTGCATTCCACTATTCAGCCTCTTTAGTTTGTTAGAGTTCATTACGTTTTAATGTTTTCATCCGTCTCAGTACTTGCACAAAATGTAAATCCCACAACCATTTAGAATCTTTATAGCAATCTTTAAATCTTACTAGCCATTTATTTAGAGACTGACTAATAAATCTGTTATGTTAGCTAACTTTAGTAATATCACTAAACCAAACTGTATAACAAATGTTTTCTTTAATGATTTTTTCCAATAGCATTCCCCAAGGAGACTATTTGTCATTGTGAACGCAATCGCACACAAGTTGCACCACAACGAAATGTGATCTGTGTATTTAACCAATTACACAGCAGTACAGGAGCAGTGTAGTGGGGATGGAACCCTGCTCAAGGGTATCTCCGTGTTTGTGACCGTTTGATTCCTAACCACTAGGCACCACTCCCCCATCTACCCTAAAGCAGTTTTTTCAAATGTATTCTCACCTTGAAAATAACTTCCTCAGAAGAGAGTCTTCCTAAGATTGAAACCAGTTAATCTTGCTTTAGATACTACTGTGACACAACTGTAGGAGGCAAGTAGACATGATTACAATAGATGTAGCCATGTTTACATTTTTCACTTTGTTCGTCACAATAAACATTCAGTGATTGGACACAGGCAGATTTGCTTTTTACACTCAGTTGCATCTTCAGTGCTATGAAGGCAAATGTCACAATAATAATTAAGGAATAATCTATTGCGTATGATGATCTTATTGTATATATAGCAGGGAGAATAAGTATTTGACAGATCAGCATTTTTAAGGGTATTTCTAAATGGGCTATTGACACAAAATTTGCACCACGTCAATATCAACTCAAGTATTTAATTAATGCAAAGACATCTAAACATTTAAATTCATAAATCGAGTTATGTGTAATAAAGTGAAAAGACACAGGGAAAAAGAATTGAACACATAAAGATGACAAGGTGCAAAATGGCATAGATGGCACCCTGCTGATGCAAGGTCTTTCTGAAGTTCTGCTCGAGTGGTTCTTGGCTCTTGGAGAACTCTCCTGATTATTTTTTGACTCCTTGAACAGGAATCTTACATGGAGCACCTGATCATGGCCGGTTTATGGTAAACTGATGTTCTTTCCATTTCCGGATAATGGCTCCCACGGTGCTCACAGGAACATTTCAACATTCCCATCAGAATGCTTTTCAACGATAAGATTACAAACATCTTGGGAGAGTTATTTGTTTTTACCCATCATGAAGTCTTTCCTGGGTAATGAGAAGCCTTTATATGCCATCAATTAGCACTTAAGCAGCTGATATCAATTAGTACTGATAGGGGGCAGGGTTTCTCTCTCAATACTGACAGACTTTGGGTGAACTCCTGGCTTTCTATGCCATTTTGCACCTTGTAACCTTCATGTGTTCAATACTTTTACCCTGTGTCTTTTTACTTATTACACATAACTCAATTTATGGACTTAAATTTTTAGACGTCCTTGCATAAATTAAATACTTAAGTTGATATTGACATGGGTTGCAAATTTTGTGTCAATAACCCACCTAGAAATACCCTTACTTATAAAAATGCTGACGTGTCAAATACTTATTCTCCCTGTTGTACATTTGTATTTACAGTCAGAGTTGGCTGGAAACTTCCTTCCATAG
The DNA here is from genome assembly GCA_037576955.1 of Lepidarchus adonis. Lineage (NCBI taxonomy): Eukaryota > Metazoa > Chordata > Actinopteri > Characiformes > Lepidarchidae > Lepidarchus > Lepidarchus adonis. The sequence goes on along the minus strand of JBBIGC010000018.1, from coordinate 8,130,522 downwards.
AAAAGGATCATCCAGATGGTCTTGAGCGCTATAAATTGTTTGCCAAGTTTCTCCTGGAGGGAGAGGTATGTGTTGTTGTTTTTTTTTATTTGTCTATGTCCACTACTTTTCATTTAAGGTGAAGTTGGAGTACTGGATTTCCTGAAATGGAACTTTTATTCTTGGTGACTGTTTCAGGTTTGTCCCAAGTTGCAGCAGTACAGTACATGTTTACTGTCCAGTCCCTCGACCATGCTGAAGACATGGGCCAAGTAAGAATGTGACACACATGTTATGTGTAGATGTATTTGTACAACACGTAAATATAGTAGAGTTCCTTTGTTTGACTTATGAAATATGTATTTAAGGCTGCAACCCCGAACTGAGACTCTGTTGGGGGCACTCGTATCTGAGAAAGTGGACAACAGAGATTCCTTACAAGCTGCATGGAAGAAAAATGAAAAATGTAAGTATCTCCATACATATCAGAATCAGAAAAAACGTTATTATCCTGGAGGAAATTTCTTATGCAAGGAGAGATGCGGTTGGTTGTTATAATACACAGAACACAGTGTATTATTAGAGTGCACACAATTTTACATTGCTGATCTGCTTTAACCACACAATAGATGCACTATATGGCCAAAAGTATGTGGGTACTACTTTTAATAACTGAAATTTGGAGTTTCAGCCTCAGTCATTTCTAACAGGTGTATAAAATCAAACACAAAGCTCCATAGACAATCATTGCCATTTGAATGGGCTGTACTGTAGAGCTTAGTGACTTTAAACATGTCATTGAAAAGGGATACACCTTTTCCACTGATCCACATCTTTATCCTGCTAGATCTGTGCGTAAGGCATGTTGCTAGTGGACTCTTGAGCAAATAAATTTTTGAGAGAAAATTAACAAATTCCTATAGACACATTCAGATCTGGAGGCTGCTATAGTCACATTGTGGTCTGGGAGGGCAACTCCACATGAATGCACATGGTTATAAAATGGGTTGTACAATGTGTGTTAATATAGATAAGATATCTTAATTGTCACTACAAATACAATGAGATTTTCAAATATATGTAGGACATTGGGGTAAAGCCTTGTTCAGACTATAAGACTTTAGCCACAATTTCACAAAGTCATCTTAGATTTCGCTGACAGAACATTGAATCGACAGTTGATCTGCAAAAACCTGACGTTATGTGTGAACTACCCTAAAATGTGGTAAAATGCAAATGTAGACGTTTTGGCAACTGGAACTGGATATTTAAGATAAGATAAGATAATCCTTTATTGTCCCACAAGTGGGAAATTTCACGTAAAAAAGTAATAAGAAAAAGTTGAAAAAGTTAAGAGAAAAGCTCGTAAAGAGCGGAGCTGCTGCAACAGGCTGCCGCACGCTGTGGGGGCGCCAAGAAGACGTGGATTCAAGATTTAGATTCAAGTAGTGTATAAACAGTGAAATTATGGGCAGCATTTACATTATATATACAACGATTAGGGCAAGGATAGTACAATGACTATGGGCAAAAGTGTTAAGATGTAGTATTGCACATACAAAGAAGTAGAATATAAATAATCATCACTGTGATGGGCTGCACATGAAAGGAAGCAGAATAGATTTTTTGTCACAGGTATACACATTTATGTTTATATAGTATAGATCTGGTTTTTAGAAAATTGCTATGCATTAAAATGGGCTAACGCAGACTTACGCACCTCACCACAGAAGAAATATACAGCTACAAAGTCATACAATGAGTGTGTGCTGTTTCAGGCTAGATATGTTAAAAGATCTACCATTTTCTGCTGATGTCAGCAAGATACCAGGAAACATGTTTACAATTACACTGTCTCTGGCATTGAAATGCAATAAAACGGCTCACTTTTTAAATGATGCAATCATTTATTAAGGGGAAAAAACAATCCAAACCTACTTGGCTCAGTTAAGGTCATTGTTCATGATTTAGCAATAGAAAGAGACTGGGCATGAATGGCACCCATGGGAGAAATCCAAGGTAAAAAAAACACTGCTGACAAAAAGAAACATGAAGGCTCTTCTCACGTTTGCTTAAAAACATATTGGGGATTCCCATCACTTTTGGTAAATATTCTGTGTACTGAAGAGACCAAAGGTTTTTGGAGCTTTGGAGCCCCCAGAATTGAGCTGAGAAGCGATTGAACAGTATTATTAGCAGTGATGGAATTCCAGTACCTTTGGGAAGAACTGCAGCAATGTTCCAGACTCAGAACAAATCATCCAACATGAGCTCTTGACCCCACTAATGCTGTAATGGCTCTTATGCATTGCTGTAAAGACTTCCCCTAAGAGTTCAGTAACTGCACCAAAAGGCATAAACTCTGTTAAACCCTTGCTGTCAAAAAAAAAAGAAAGATTTTAAAGTTTTAAGTTCAATTCAGTTTTATTTATATACCCCTTTTCTTTCCAGCTGATGTTAACACAAACAAGCTTTATAGAATCTGGATCCAAGCCCTTAATGAGTGAGCCAAGGGCAATGAGGGCAAAGAAAACTCCCTGTGCTGGAGGAAGAAAACTTTATATGAACTATGACTCAGATCTGGTCGACACCAGATACCAAAATGTAACAAAATGTCAGCAGGGACCTACAATCCTTTGGTCATAGAGGGTATGGCGGTTAAATACCTTGGTACCCCAACAAGTAAAATTCAATGAGCAGAAAAACAGTAGCACAAAATTGAATGTAATTACTTTTAAAACCATGTTTTACTATTGACCTTTACAGATCTACCCTAGTTACCCTATGCATTATTATTATTATTATTATTAGTAGTAGTAGTAGTAGTAGTAGTAGTAGTAGTAGTAGTTGTACTACCAATACTACTAACACCACTGGTACCACCACCAATGCCACCTCTACCACCACTAATTTTACTACTACTACCCACTACTCCAGTACTATTACCACCACTACTATTAATACTACTACAACCACCACTGCTTTCACTACTACAACAACTTCTACCACCACCATCACCACCACTTTTACTACTTCTACTACCACTACTACCATCACTACTAGCTCTACTAATCCTACTACTACTACTACTAATAATACATAATTTTTATATAGCACCTCATAAGCATGACTATAAAAATTACAGTTAATTGTATAATTAATTTCATTTGTTTGATTTACATTCTACATTTTGAATGGGCATCTATACAAACTGGGATGGTTTTAAAAGATTTGTAAAATATTTTACACTTAATTTTTCTAGGCTTTTAACACCACAGGCATTGACTGTGTCCTCCATGGGTTACCTGATATATATATGTGCGCTTGCCATGTAAAAAGTGTGGAACAAGCTCTTTTGTTTATCTCTTCTCACAGTTCTCCTGTCAGCATACTGTCAGTGGGTTCCAGAGTCGTATCACCCACAAGTGACGAAGAGTTGGCCTCCTATCTGACCTGCCTAACCACCTGTCTCACTTTCACTCAAAACACACAATCCCTTTGAAATGTAAACAGAGCTGGTCTCAGAGGATTTGTGCCTTTGTTGCCACATATTGCAACGTTTTTAAAGACAACTTACCTTTTGTCTCTGCTGGGGATGGATCAGAGGCTTTTTTCACATTTACCAGCTTTCTGTAATGACAAACCGACTTTGAACTGGAAATGATGGAAGAACTCTATGGAAGTTAATGGGGACCTGGACCTGGAGCTTTACACACTGAAAAAAGTATTGAACTGAATTTCTGTGATTAATTAAATGTACTTGTTTTGAATGTGTACATCATTTCCTCATCAGTAAAAATATTACATCAGCACAATTATTCCCAGATGTAAGTCAGTTGGAAGAAATTTTTTTTTATATTTTTCACATTTGAATCAGCTATATTTATGAAATTATTTCTTTTCAAATTAGATTTAATCCTGAAGTGAAAAGAATGACCACTGAAATTTGAGTTCCTAACTGTGCCTAATCTGGTTTAGTCTTAAGGTCTCTTGTAGTGTGACATTCAGGGTCAGACTAGACATCTGTAATCTTATCAGCTCTACAACTTCAATGGTTATTTAAATAGAGCAAATAAACCTCTTACTGGGACACTTCCTCTCTTCTGCATATAACAACAGCGAACTGAATCATCATTTACATAAATGATACCTTTTCATGTTTGAACCGATCCAATGAAACCGTGCCTTAAGAATGTAGATGGTATGCAGGTGTACATTATTTGAAACATCATCTATAAAGAAAAAATCTGCCAACAGAAGCTGCTAGTTTCAGGTTCTTGGCTGCTGCCTTCTACTGTATCTCCAGTTCAATTTACTGTGTGTTTGAGATACAGGAGGGAGAGTGAGATGAACATCTTTCATTTTAAATGTCATCATTCATCACTGAGTGCGGGTCAAGTGATAAGAGAATTACTAGGGATTCTTGTGAAAAACTAAGATAAGATTCAGAATAGTTGCAAACTTGTTCAGCAAGTTATAGCTCTTCTCCCAGAACTTCTCTGGAAAGGCAGTAATGTTAATTGATACTGAAAAGGTCAGTTCTTCTAAAGGTGTAAGAACTTTTATGGCTGTTCCACAGCATTGGCACAGTGCTTCAAAATAAGTTCTTTTTCCCACAGACACTAACAATTGCAGTTTTTTGGGGGAGCTGTTATATAACTATGGTATGAATGAATGCTCCAGGGCTTTTGAGCTAGCTGTTGCTGGCCACTGTGCAGAGTTAACAACATGATTTATGAAGTGCCAGTTACTGGTCACAAAACCCTCTTTCATATTACATACACATCTGTGCATGTTACTATAGACAGTATTTATGTCAGTATAGTGTTTGAGATTTTTTTTATGTTTTATTATTGTTTAGTTAAGTTCATTTTGTTGTTTGGCCTTCCGATTCGTCTGTTAATACTAAAAGTAATCAATAGATTACTTGAAGAACGATGTGATTGTCACTGGCTTCCCTACTTAATACTGAAGTCTGCTATTGGTCGTGCAAACAGCTGTTGATGCAATTATTGCTCTTTTGCCTGAATACAAAGGATCGCATTGCAAATTCCCAGTAGAGTTGATTCAGGACTGGTTAGGTGTGTAATGGCCCAAGCTGCTTCACACGCATGTTGCAGTAAATGCACTTCTGTTGTTTTAAAAAAAAATGCCAATGATTTTGTAACAAAGTCATTCAAATAGGTTTGATGTGGAACACATTTCCATATCTGCACATTTATAGTGACGGTAATAGGAACCAGATGTCTGAGGCCTATAAACGCTTTCTCACAGAAATTAGTTTCATATGAAATTATTACAGACATTCTGCTGGAAGTTTCAGATGATGTTTTACTGCTGATTTGAGTTTTGGATTTGGAAACCTTTTTTAGTCATGGCAGAGAAGTGCAGCAGAGCGGTGTAATGTGAAATAGTTCTCAAAGAAAGCTTTTTTTCTTTGGTCCGCCCATTGGGCCAGCCTATGAGATTTGTCTCTTACTGAGTCACTGACTGACAGACTCCCATTGTTGGAATGTGTGTGTGCAAGTGTCACTTGAGACTAATGTAGGGCTAAGAAAGAAATACTGGGGGGAAAAGCAGAAGTGCACTTATTCAAACACGTCATGACAAAGACTATGACCCAATAACTGGTGTAGGTACTATGTCTAACGGTGTCTCCTCGACTTTGGCTTTATTTTGTCATTTTGTACCATTAAGCTCATATTTACAGTACTGTGCAAAAGCCTTAATCACCTACACAAATAGTTTGAAGCCATTTCTTTCAGCATTAAGCGTCTTTCTGCATGGAGAACACAAGTAAACATTAGAATTAAAGCAACAGTAAAGCAGTAAAAAGTATCAAGAGTTTGATTTTTGTAAGGATTTGGAAATGTCATTGATATGTTGTGAGCTGGTTAGAAGAACTCTCAGAGATCTCTACAGGCCTCCAGCCTTTGCATGGACGTTTGAAACTCCAGCAGCACCTGATTTAATGTAAGGACTGACTGAGGGCGGAGTAATGGAGAGGTCTGAAAATGGTTCAACCAAAAAATTGACACATAAAGACAATGTTTACTATGTTACTGTTACAATATACAAATATTCTAATTTTAATGTTTTGTTGGCAAAAAACGCTGCACAGTACTGTATGTACTGTATTTATGTACATTTTTGCTTAACTCTACACATTATACTGGACAGTTGTGCAAATCTGATCATAGAGTCTGAAAGATATGCTAACAGTAATAATATTTTACACCTAGCTGGAGTGCTGGTACTGGCTTCAGTCCTCAAATGATAAAATAATCAAATAAATCCACAGAGAATACAGATTTATCAATTTTGTATTGTAGTAATGTTAGAAGTAGTAAAAGTGACTATTTGTCATTGTGAACACACACCCTAACACTAAGTGCACTGCAATTTACAAAAACACAAGTGCGACCTCTGCATTTAACCCAGCTGTCAATGTGAAGCGGGACAAAACCTTGCTCAAGGGTTCCTGAGTAGCACCAGGACTTGAAGCTATGACCCTTTAATCACAGGCTACCACTCCCTATAGTGTAAATGTGTGCATGTGTTCACTTTTTTTTGTAAATCCTGCACAATACCATGCAGCCAATCACCATCCAGCATCCACTATCTCACCTTTCAAAGCATGGACTCCACAGGATGTCTGAATGTGTGCTGTGGTATCTGGCACCAAGCTGCAGAACCTTTCAGTCCTATATGCTGTGATGTGGATCTGACTAGTTTATGCTGCACACCCCACAAATGCGGAATCAGACTGAGATGGGAATTTTAAGGCAAAATCAAAACCTTGAACCCCAATATTCCTCGAACTGCTCCTGAGCACTGTTTGCAGTGTGGGAAGGAACCTAATCCTGCAGAAAGAGGCCATTGCTGGTAGACCATTACTCTTCTCACAATAGGGTGTGCTTGGTCTGTTCAGGCAGAAAGTATGTGTCAAAGTAACACCTTCAAGGTTTCCCCAGGTAAGTGATGGTCATCTACCTTTCTGCGTTTTAATAACAGGTGCATTATGACCCCTAAGTGTGTGAATTGGATTTCAGTTAAATGTGAACATGTATCATTCTGTATGGCCTACACTTATCAGCCATAGCATTAAGACCACTCACAGGTACAGTACAGTGAATACCCTTGACTATCTAGGTATTTAATTACAGTTACACCTCTTGGGCAGGTGGGGGACAGCAAGTGATCAGTCAGTTCTTGAAGTTGATGTGTTGGAAGTATGCAACTGACTATTGTGATGGCTAGAGCATCTGCAGAACAGCAGTGTTTTGGGTAGTGTTTCAGGGATTCAGTAGTACGTACATACCAAAAGTAATCCGATGGTGGAAAAACGGGGTCACCCAAGGCTCACTGATGCACGTGGGGAGTGAAGGTTAACCTGTGTGGTCTGATCTAAAAGAGAAGCTCAGGGGGACCTGCCCAGTATTAGCCAGGTGGTCATAATGTTATGGGTGATTGCGGTGTAGTCAGGAGCTTGGAGGTGTAGGAGGGGGTGTGGGCGTGTAAGCAGGGTGGCTGAAGGTTAGAGAGTGAGTTCAGTTTGGTGTGCAGCCTCCACCCTGGCCTGAGGGAGTGGAGGAGGGGCGCGCGCTCTCTGAGGCAGATGTGTGGAAGTATGAGCTGACACACCCAGTCCAACATGCCCGGCCGAAACACGTCGAGGGAGGGAAGAGAGGGAGGTGGAGGGGTGGGCGGGGAATAATGGCCGGTAGCTACAGAGTAAAAAAAGAGGGCGTAGCTGACGAAGGAGCAGAAAAGCCAGTAACAAGGTAAAAGGCTCCCGCACACCTGACTGTGCTAGTGACGAGGAGATACCGCGCGCCCGCTCGACTGCTAAGGAGTGGGAAAACACGAACAGGGGCGAACCGAACCGACGAGGCGACGAGAATGAGAGACGCAGCGAAAAGAAGATGTGGCGAGCAGAGACTGACGGGTGAGAACGAACATTAAAAACTTCACGTTTGCTTGAGAGAAGTTTCATGTCGTCTCCTTTTTTCACAACTTTTCTTCCTCCACATCCACGCGCCGTTTCCTGCACGATGGCCTTCATCTGTGGGGAAATGCCTGAGCGTTTAGTCAGACGTGAGCTAAGCTAAAAGTGAGCTTTCCCTCCAGCACAACACAACTTTTGCTCCGCCTTTCGAAAAAGTGTGAATACGAAGCCTTTGCCGTGTGAATAGAGCTGTTATTACCTGTGTCGTTTGTTATAAATGCTCTTTTATTCACATGAATGTACTTTCATTCTGCTGCTCTGCTGATTGGACCCTGGGACTCCTCCCTGCTCTTCAACTCCACACACTCCTGCATTACAGAGATGGTGCCCAGTGTCTTCAACCCCTAACACTCACACACACACTGTTTCCACATTGATAATGACCTAAGGCAGGGTTGCTCAGCTCCGGGCCTGCAGGGCCGATGTCCAGCACGGTTTGGTGGTTTCCCTGCTCAGGCACTCCTGGTTCAACTCACCTGTTAATTGCCAAGTTCAGTGAGTGTGTTTGAGGAGGTGAACTTCTAAACTCTGCTGGACACCAGCCCTCCAGGACCAGTTTGGGCATCCCTGACCTAAGGCAAAAGATCAAAATACACTCACTACACCATGCAGCATTTATAACCTTGATACTAAGTCTAGTTTGGCAAGATATTTAGTCTAAAAACCCAGCAGCATAGTTCACCTAATACTTTTTAATGTTACCACTATAATACAATAAAGAAATTGCCTGTTAAAATTGCATGAGGGATCCAGTCAAGAGGGGGCATTATTACTGAAACTCAGTTTATATAGGGCTGTGCCATGCAATGATATACTGGCAGTCTGTTCACATTCTCAGAATCTGTCCCCATGCACATCATTGAATCATTATTTGCACGTTCACAAAAGAAAAGTGTTTTTTTACAACATTTCTGTTTGTTTTTAGGTCATGAATCCTGCAAGTATTGGTATTTGCATTTTCACTGGAGCTTTAATTTGTGAATATGTTTCTTATTCTATTTTGTATCATTCTTAACTATTATTATTATGGTTTAGTTAGTGTTTGGTGATCATGGGTTAATGTTGCTGTTTTTGTTGAAGGTTTGTGTTTGCACAGCGCTCAGGACTTTGTGGTCAGAAAGATAATGCTATATGACTTATTTACCATGTCATCATTTATATAATTACTGCAAAAATACCATGTGACATCCATAGTGGCATGATAGATTTAATACCATTAAGCTTGTATTCCCAAGTGTTAAATTGAACAGGATGTCCCACACAGACATCAGATTTGAGGGCACTAATAACAGTTATGGGTTGCTTATGGCTGAATGATCTGACTAGTCTTGTGTAAATAAATGCAGAATTAATGCAGTTTTGTTAAATCACTGCGTTCTTTCATGCCCTGAGCTATTGGGCACTGCTTCATAGTTACCCAGGTTGCCCTTACAGTAGATTCAGTCATGTTTACATTTAAATAATAGATCCAGCATCCATCTTTTTTCTTTTACCCACACCACAACGCCAAACATGTCACACACTGACAATAAACTGGTTCTCACATGGCAGAAGGCCAACATAATCCACTGTAGGGCATTCCTACATTTTGTTATGGATGCGTTGCACCTGGGGCAATTGCCTGTCAGTCATAAGCTACCCTTTACTCAGACACACCCATTTTCAGTGTTTTACTCTCAACTTTTACTACAGAGAAACAGTGACACTCAAACCAGGGCAACTTTTTCAGTAGACCCATGCAGGTTCACTGGTGGTTTTGGATAGTAAATAAAATGTCTACATTTGCATGGTAGACGTTTTGATCCCTGGTTTCTAGCTGGTTGGCAAGTTTTTTTGCAATAAATGATTTCAAATAACTCTAAATGACATTATTTGCATCTTAAATATTACATTATGCAGTAATGTTTCTGTAAGTATAGTATTATATGTGTATGTACACTACTGAAAAGACACACTGTGTGGCCAAAAGTATGTAGACACATTTCTTTATTATTATAAGTTATAAGTTAATGTTACTTGAAAAAGTGAATGTGTTTCAACCCCAAGCATCACTAACAGATGTATAATATCAAGCACATGGTACTTTACATTACTGCATGGTAATGTTGCAAAATGGAAATGTGTCTGAAAAACAGCAAAATAGGTCAGCTATGAAGTGGTAGAAAATTCCAACTCATAGAATATGGCTGCTAAAAACTGAACCTTGAAATGTGTTTAAAAAAATCTTATGTTGCATCATACAATAGGGTTCCAAACTGCCTCTGGAAGCAACGTTAGCACAAAAACTGTGTTGACAGTTTACTGAAATGGCTGCACACAGACCATAGATCACTATGTGTAGTGCCATGTGTTTGCTGGAAAGAACTGGCCTGCGAATGATGAATTACAGTTTCACTGTATGGCACTCTGGTGGACAAATCTGGGTTTTGTAGATGTTAGGAGAATCTAAATCTGGAAGAGAGAGATAATGATCTGGCTTTGTTTTTGGGGTTTGGGTGTCTTTCAGTGAGGGTAAATTTAATACTATGGCTTACAAAACACATTTCAGACAGTTGTATGCTTCCAACTGTATGGCAACAGTTAAAGGAACAGTTCCATGAAGACATGGTTTGAAGAATGTGGGGTGGAAGGACTCCTGCACAAAGCCCTGACTGCAACCCAACTGAACACCTATGGGATGAACTGTGGTGATAATTGCAAACCAGGACTTCTTGTCCAGCCTCTGTGCCTAACCTCACAAATATGGTTTTGACTAATTGGACAAAAATTCCTACAGACTCCAGAATCTTCCCAGGAAAGTGAAGGCTATTATAGCTACAACATGGAGGGAGTACAGCTCCATAGTAATGCCTATGGTTTTGAAATGGAAAGTTTTGAATTGTCCAAACTTTTGTTAATACAGTCTATGTTGAAAGTGATATTTCTAGAAGCATAGTACCAGAACTTTTACCTTCTGCCTCTTACTTTGAAGAAGGCTGCTTCTTTTGTTTAGAAAATTCTTTCTAAAGAATTTGAGACGCTTTCTCCTCAGGCCTACAAAATGCTCATCAAAGCTTTGTTGGTGAAGTCCTGAAATTTTGAACTGTTCCTTCCATGTGTAGCACACAGTCAGTGTGCAACATAGTGAATCGCTTTTGCTCTGGCAAACCCCCAGCTACACCCACTGGATAAGTGCTGAATTAGTTTTTCTTCAAAAAGCCCCAGGACATCTATCCAACAGTAGTTCGTTCTTCCTTTCTCATAAGCAAATTTGTGCCTGGGTAAACTTAGAATCAAGCTGGGTCTTGCTTTCATTGAGTACTTTATATTGTCTAAACAAGGACCTATATTCCTAAGGGTTAATTTGCATGTTTGTTTCTGCCTGAGGTCAAACATAGTGAAAGTTACTCAATCATATAGATATATGTCTGCCATCTGCTGCAAGGCTTCAACTCCTTGTTGAAGTACTTTTGACTCTTATGTAAATTCTGCTGGAGGCACATTCCTCTTCTACACATTCTCTAAACCAGGAGTTCAACAAAGACAACAAAGACGTTCTTTCAAGTCAAGCAGAAGCACACTTGATTTTGCTTGTTTAATCAATTGGTCTTAACATTCAAATGGCTGATTACAAGGTGTGCTTCTGCAGATTGAAAGCCTACAAATAAGTTTGGTGACCTCTGCAATATATTTTCATTCCACAGATACCTCTCAGCTTACTAAGGGGAAAAGGCCTGGAGAAACCACAAAGGAAGATGATGGCATGCTTTCAGTGAAGGTTCAAGGGGCCGGGGTTGATGCCTTTGAGTTGCAGGTATGATTTTTGAAGATTAAGATTAAGATTGGCAGTACAGTATAATAGATGAGATGTTACATTGAAGATGTCATTTTCACCAAATTGGTTCAAGGTTCAAAATTTAATTTGAGATCATTCAAAAAAGACATGGCATCTATCTTCCATTAAGCCTAGTATGATGATATAGCCACAATATAGTTTTCTGGGCCTTTCATAATATCGTGATTATTTTATTTCTGTTTCATTTAAAAGAGAGCAACATTAGTTTTGATTAAGTGAACTTATTGTAAAAATATATGTAATAATAATAATTATTATTATTATTGCTAATAATTAATAATAATAAAGTTATCTAATTTTATGATTTTTTTTATTGTTATTGTTATATGATATATTAATAAACATTATTTGTTTTCATTGTTCATTTATTTTGTAAAATATGGCCCTGCTGTTTCATTCTTTTAAAAAAATATGGAAAATTACATATTGTGGCATGTCCTGTTTGGAAAACATTTCTCAAAGTATCAGGGTATAATATTTTTGTCATTTTGCTCACCCATAATTCAGCCTGATCTGATCTGGTCATTGGTATAAAGCATGTAGTCAATTATTCTGGACCTGGAGATCCAGTGTTGAATGCAAATTTCCTACCGCCTCACAATAAACAGATGAGCTGAATCAGATGTTTTTGAGCAGGAAAACCAACAATGGGAACTGGACAGCTGCCCTTCAGTTGAATAACCTTGTATTTAGCTAATTTCCAAAAGATGAATATCTAATTTGCACTTAAGTCCAGAATTAGATTCTGTCTACAGTGAGATGCGGTAATTGTCTCTTTTTAGAAATATAGAATCATTTCTGTTGAACAAACTTAGGTTTTTCATGTTGTAAACAATTGCTGTAATTTTACAGAAAAGTATGATACAATTCTCACAATAACATACTGTTGTCTTAAATTACAGCTAAAGTGTCCCTTCTTAAAATGAGTAAAAAAATAAGGATATGATTTTTAAGTTTTCTAAAATTAATATAAGTGATTCAACGTTAATGAAGAGAAAATTTAATAAATAAATTTTATAGAATTAGAAATTGCATTAGAAATAATAGTAAATTGCTAACCACAAAGTAGATTAATAAGACTCTTATTGTCTGTATATAGGAGGTAGAGTCTGTGAATCAGTAGGTCAGTGTTACTGGGCTGTTCTTTGTAGTATTCCTTGACACAACTGCACTTGTTGCACCATAATAGTTTACACTGGTGAGTCAACATCACATGCAAGCGCTGTAAACTTACACTGTTGTTATAAGACATTTTACAGCAATTTTACTGTGAATACAAAGTATTTCTTGTGTTTATTTATGTGCTAACCAGTACAGAAAGTACATGTTTTATCAGAAATCCTGATTTATGAAGTACTCTCATGAAACAAAATGTATTGTTTGTACAGATTAAGGGCTTCTGGCTGGTCCAGGATGCAATATTGGCTATTTTAGGTAGAGAGGAGGTGGCCCCACGCACATCCCTCGGTCTCACCCTTTCAGGGGTAACCCTTGACCCCTTCACTGAGCTGCAGAGCATCAAAGGCTTCAAACCAAGTGTCACCCTTCGACTAGTAGAAGGTAAGTAGGGCATTGCCCTTCATTACCTGTGTTGTGATTCATCTGCAGTAAAAGTGGCTTAATTGTATTATGGCTTGTTTGAACAGGGTTGTATGCTGACTCACTGTAGCGTCTGTTCAGGGTCTTCATCAGAATCATCATCCCTACTCATTCCAAAGTTATTGCCAAGTGATTAAATGGTGCCTGTTTGAATTGTATTGCTATGTCCATTTCTGGGGGAAGTAGTGAGTTTTACTATACAGGTTTTGCTACTGCACTCTGGGATAAGTGATTATAGCTGGCGGTAATCAAACAGTCCTAAGCCTGTCATAACTCACACACAGTCACCCAGTTTGATAAGTGTGGGAATCTGAATGCAGTAGGAGGGAACAGTTTACTCATGTAATAAATAGGCAGCTCTTGAAACTAAGGCTTTATTTATTCAGGCCCACAAATCTGGAGTTTCCTTGCCTACTTCAAAGTTTAGCTTGCTGTGTCAACAAAGAGCACAACTTAATGTGAAACATATTCATATACTGGTACAGTCACTGAAGTCTGAACTTTAAAATCTGAAAATACAAAAAGAAATGCAGCGATAGTACATGGAACCATGTGGAAGGATTACAAAATAACATGCATCTCATTTACTTATTAGTCTTTTGCTTCATTTTTTCACCTTTCGTTTGTGTTTGAGTGCTGAATTTCCAGACCTGATGTTTTCCCTCATTTGTTTCAGAGCCATACTCTCCACGATCAGCTCGAGCTCATCTGGCCCGTGTTCAGGAGCTGCTGATAGCTGACGGCCCCCAGGACGCTCTGAGAGATGGCAGATCACCCAGCATACTCAATACACTCACACATACGCGTGGTAAGAAAGGAATTTTTTAATAGTTATTGTTCAATAATGCATTGTCAGGTTATGTAGTACCACTGCCCTATATATCGTAGTGTTTTCCCAACACACTAATCAGCTCATAAAAATTTCTTGAGTTGTGGGTGTGTTAGAACCAGTTAATACTAACACTATTTGTTGGACAATATGTTACTTTATTTGGGAGCACTGTTTCATATATATTCAGAGCTTCATGATCATTATGTACTCATTCTGTTTATACACATTTCAGAGCTCCCTCCTGCTGGTCAGTCTGCTAAAGGCAAAAGAGCGAACAATAAGACTGAACAACAAACTGAAAATCCTTCGCCTCCTGATTACATCCTGCCTGGTGCAACAGAGCGCCCCCCGCTGGCCACTCTGCTACCCAACAGCACATACAGTGAGGTACATGGGGCACACAAATGCCGTATTAATTCTTTAGCAACAACACTGCATCCTGTGTAGATTGCTCATGCGTGCACACAAAGTTTGAAGTAAGTTTGAGAATAAGGACTGACCCTTATTCCGTTGATGATCAGTATATCAGTGACTTTCATTTAAGGTTCCCAATTGCCTTTTGGACCTGTCACTCAGCTGCTGGAACCCTCCCCCGGGTTCAAGGAAACTGCAGGGTGACTTTCTGTACATTAGCATCCAGACTCTGGAAGGGAAGCACTACGACATCACATCCTCCCCACGAGGATTTTACCTTAACAGGTGAGAACACATAATGCATAATTACAAATATAATAAATGAACTGCTTTATGTTCACAGCTTATAGGCTTATATGGTTATTTGTTTATTATTTGTTTATTAATAAGCTGTTATGCTGTTTATTAATAATTTGTTATTTAAGCTGTTAAATGAATAAGACCATTCTTTTTGTGTAGCTAATCGCATGCAATTGTTTAATTCCTCAAATCTGAATCTAAAGAATTTTTTTTCTGTTAAAACTTACAGCTGTTTACACATGTTTTGCATGTATTTATTGGCATAAAATGTATAACCTATATAATATCTTTCTGCCTATCTGTCTATCTATCTAAGGTCTACAATGGACGTGTTTGACCCCCGTCCTGCTCAGTCCACTCCGGTTTGTCACTGCCTGACTGACCTATTGTCTCAGCTCAGCCCACAGTTTAAGCATAACTTCAGTGCACTGAGACACAGGTAACCCACAAATGCACACATTTAACCCTATTCCCTAGCAGTCACTTCTGTGTTTTAATCTGTTCTTCTTCTTTAATAACCACTTTAATGATCACTCAATGTAATAATTAATTGATTTGAATATGTAAACAATTTATGGTTGTGGTACAAATAAACAGCTTAACATATAAGCAGGAATGCGTTCCATATGCCAGTCATTTATTATTATCTTTTTTTCTCAGGTCCAGTCTGCCCACAGAAGAGTTCATGTCCACTCCATATCGTACTCTGAGTTGGCTAGGAGGTTCTGCTCTCCACTCCCATAGAATAAACTACAGCTGCAAACTGGGCCTGGAGCAGGGTCTTAACACACAGGTACTCATAATTTCTTCATTCACTGTGTGTTCACTGGAAAACTACAGTATGACTGTTCTGCTAATCAGATGATCTGTATCTGCAATTGGCGCAGGTATAGCTCAACATGGCTAAAGCAGTTTATTTTAAGTGGTGTCCCTGTGGTGCAGATTGTGTGTGACACATTGCTGAGATGTTTTGGTGTGTGTCCACAGGCCCCAGACTGGAATGAAGAAATGCAGGCTACCAGAGATCTTTCTCAAACCACTCTAGAAGAAAGACTCCAAAGAGACAAAGCCGTACTGCAGGTATACATCCCTTAAATGCCAAAGTTCAGTTTTACACTCTTGCCCAAGTTATAATTAGGGCTGCATTAAATATATTACACATTTATTGTTAATGTAGTATTGAGCTTAAAGTATTGTTATTGCCCAATGGGCACCTTGATTGGAAGTTTCTGTAAATTATTTGAGGAATATTTTTTATAAAAGAATATTAATGTGTTTTAACCACTAAGAAGTACCATTAATTGTACCCATTATTCCTGACTTCACTTCCTTGTAGTTTTAATTTATTGGCTGAATATGTTATAGTAAGCTTTATTAATAAATAATATATTAATATATTGCAAAACAGCCCACATTCTGAATATGAAGCAATTTAATTACAATACTCTGAATTGTCTTTTCCTACAGGTGAATAGTGCCTTTGTATGGGCTGTAGCCCAGGGTGCTGAAAAGGTGATTGATGGCTTTGTTGACCCAATCAACAACTGCACAGAGGACCCAGCTTTTCTGTGGGGTGGCTTATTTATTAATATGGGTGGGCCAGGGCAGGAATGGTTGGGTGGCGAGCGAGGTCGCAGGGCATTACAGAGGCTTGAGTTGAGAGCTATCCAGGCTTACAGTGATCTAGAGGGTGACTTACAGGCCCTCCATACTCTCCCCACTGCCCTTGCAGACTACCGAGGTCTTCGTGTTTCCGCCCAAGGCCTAGCCCCTGGCCTACAGGGTCCTGATCAACCTGAAGTCTCCAGGGGTGTCCTGTATGGCTACAACACTGGGCCACTGGAGAACCCAGCACGAAGGAAGCTTCTGGAGCTTCTGGCCCAGTCAGCAAAGGCCCTAGCTTTGCAAAGGCACTCTGTCATGGGGCAGAACGGTTACCAGATGCCCCTTTTCACCTCCACCGATGCCAAGGGGCTGTTGGGAGCAGATGGTCGCTATTATATACTAGATGTGTTTCGTACCATGCCTGCTGATGCCAACTCCCATATTATTGAGGGAGAGGTGGGTGAAGAGGGTGGAGAGGGTGGTGTTCCTAGACATTTCCCTCATGGTCTGTGTCGCCTTAGGCCAGAGCTTGTCAAGGCATTCATCCAACACAAGTGAGTTTTGACCTGTGCTGCATAATATATTTTTATATTTATCAACAATATGTTGTTCTTAATAGATTCTAAAAGTTTGTTGTCGTTTATTCATTTATTTCAGGCACTCTCAGTTCACAAAGCGGGTGAGAGAACGAATGGAGGAGAGCGGAGGAGTGGATGAATGTGTAAAAGCTGGTAATGAAGAAACCTACTACTTTTGCCCCATCAGTTCAAGACCAGAAGCTATTCTTTTGCAATGATAATGCTTTGAACCAAACTAACTTTATTTCACATCTCTGCAATCTAAAATATGTCAAAATATATAATGCAATGCAATGTGGGCACAAACTGCATTCTGAGCATTGCACCTAGGAATGCAATAGTGAGAATAATCCATTAATGTAGGAATTTTTTATCAGGCATTAAATGCTTTTCTTACCAGTTAAAGCACTAGGTGACATTATGATAAACAGAAATAAATTAAAATGTAACGGACATGGTAAGAACAACATGGGTTTGGTGCATAGTAGGGCTGCAACTAACGATTATTTTAATAATTGATTAATCTGTCGATTATTTTTTCGATGAATCAATGAATCAGATAAACAACAAAAAAACAAGAAAAGCATTCGTTTCCAAACCTTTTATTTAAAAACAGAACTACAATCTTTAAAAAGTGAACCAACATGTTGCTCCTTGAGCTGTTAGAATGAATAAGAAAGCAGAGTGTAACCAGGGTTCAAGGTGCGGATCATTTTAGTGAAGTCGTCATCTTCAACCATCGACTGAGGCCTCATGTCAGTGACGAGCATGTTGAGGAAACTGTCGGTTTCTGTGGTACATGATGCATTTCCCATTAAGAAGCCTCTCATGGTTTTCTGTTTTTTTCTGGAATCATCAAGATAGTATGAGTGTGTAATAGCACAATTTTTACACCAACTATAAATACATACGTGAATACATACTTGTTTTAGTTACTAGTTGTGTAAAGGTAAGTCACCCAAAGAGCAATTACAGGCAAGACACACAGACACACACAGTTTCTCTCAAGTTCACTTGAAGCTTATTCATTAAATTATTACCATCAATGTAGTAAGTGCAATGTTTATTTATACACCACATTTAAACACAGCTTAAGATGACCAAGTGCTATAAAAGAACTTTAAAATTAAATTAAAAAGTACAACACACATGAATATATTTGTCATTAATAACCTAATATGGGACAAAGCACAGAATATACACTAAAAAAATGCTTTCCTAACTTAGCAGTTTTGTCCTGTTTTCAGTCCAAATATAAAAAAAATCTTAAATCAAGATACATTCACTAGGTAGAATGAAATAGCATAAGAAATTGTCTTTTTTTAAAAAAAACAAAAAAAACAACTCAAAACAAAGTAGGGTTCTGTAGTTACTTACCTGCTGTTGAACTCCCTTAATGAATCCATTATGAAATGCGTTGCCAACTATTTAGTAATCAATTTTTATCGATTAAATTGATTCGTTGTTGCAGCCCTACTGCCTAGTGTCCTTGTGCACTCCAGTTATTGTATTCACTTGCTTTAATTAAACCTAATTTAATAAAACGAAGGATTGAACAGTTGTTATTAATGTTTATATACACACATTGAGTTGCATGCTTCTGGTCGTGGACACTGATTAATCAAATGGATATTTAAAAATCAATATTAGTAATTTAATCAGTATATACAGTTTGGAGATGGACAAGCCCTATTAACAGGATTTGTAATAACAGGTGATTCTCGCGGTACAGAAGCAGTAAGAGGCGCTTGTAAGGATGTCGGTTCAGTCAGTGACATCATCTTCGAGATGCGTTTCAACCCCAACATCTTCTCTCCAGGCAAGCACATTCTATAAAGATATAACTGCACCCAAACAGAACAACTATGCAAAACATCAACAATCTGCATGTCAAATTAGTAATAATTAGGTTATTGTTATGAGCACAGCTGCAGATTTACAATAACAACTTTCCTTCTGTAGGTGTGCAGTTTCCCAGTTCAGAGAGTGCTGCAGTGTCCTTACAGGAGACATTACTGAAAGAGGCTGCTGCTTTCATCATCAATGATCAGATACCAGCATTTGTGAGTGTCATCCTGTTCACTGCATCCCTTGTATTGTCTAAAGCCTACCTGTTGTGTGGATCTATGTACTGTTAAATATTAATGGCACTGAGTGGGCCCATTGATAGGTGAATGACTGTCTGCAAGGCTCAGAGATTCCCATAGATGGAGCTACACTACGGAACGCCTTACATCAGAAAGGCATAAACCTCCGTTATTTGGGTCAAGTGATATCCTCAATCAGCCACTCCGAGCACAAGGACCAGCTGAGGCACATTACGGTAAAAAGATGGCAGTGCATTCAGTTCTTCTAGGGGATTAAGATCTACATTTACATTTATTCATTTGGCTGATGCTTTTGTCCAAAGCTTTACAAGAGTTACAGGGAGTTCAACTTAATCTTCTTAGTCATAAAAACAGTGCAGGTGCTACATTACTATCTGAGATCTAGTAGAAGATCTAGTGGGCTTCTACTGTGGGAAAACAATTTTTACCATTATTTTAAACTCAGAGGTGAGCTGAGTTGTTTTTGTGTTTTTTTCCAACAGAGACTGGCATATGGAGAAATTGTTGTGCGCTGTGCACGGAGGATCTTTAATAGTTACATACAGGTACTACATTGTGGTTCAATAGTACACTTGTTTCAAGGTGTGTTTTTCATTAAATATGAATCATTATTTTCAAGGGCGTGGAGTTGGCAAGTCTTTCAGCTGCTGCAAGTCACTTTCTCTGCTGTTTATTGGTACCACACTTCAACCATGCATCAAATGGGGAGGAGTCTAAGAAGCGCTCCAGGAGGCGTGGTCATAAAGGAGGAACTGCTGACAATATTACATGGGGCATGCTCAGTGGGAATGAATTGTGGAGCCTCATTTGCCAGGATGCTCTAGAGAACTACAGCCTTAAACAGGGGCTTGGGTAAGAGAAACTACATTTTAAATATCTATGTAATTTATGCAGATTCACTCTCATTTGTGCCCAGAAATAAAGCCTCCTCAGTTGAAAAAAAAAATCCTAGGGAGGTTTTTTATTATCTGCATCCACTCTACCCACCTCTGGTGGCTCAATCTGTCCTGTGTCTTAGCTCTGTGCCCAATTTGTTGGCCAGTACATTTTAGTAGAAGAATGAGAGCAGTTATTCATGAAGTGTTTGTTACAGGTCAAATGTTGACAATATGGTGGAGCAATATGGACTTCAGAAACTATCCTTACTACGAGAGATGTGCCTAAAGACTGGAATACAGGTATTACAAGTCCACATTACTATAGAGTATTTCTATAACTAAATTAGATACACAAACACTTTTTTGTTTCACTTACTATCTATTCAATGATTCCAGCTCCTCTTTAATGGGAATTTTTTTCAATTTTGTGTACTGTAGCTTCGACTAAGAGACTATGTTCTTGACAATCGTAACAAAGCCCCAATCAATCCAGATGACGTGCTTAATCTCCTTCCTGTGGTCAAGCACATCAACACGACAATGACTGATGCTTCACGAGTATTCCAAACAGCGCAGAACAGTCTTCAGAAAGGTTTAAAAGTCTATTCAGTGTAATGTGTTCTCTTAGACGGTTAAAGACCAGATATATTAATAACCGCCTGTTCTGCCTGTAGGGTTGCTGGAGCAGGCACATGGCCAGCTGAAAGAAGCAGCATATCTGTTTGGCAGGGTATGTGATGATCTTCATCCAGAGGCCTGCCACTGTCTCAGTATGCTGGCTAGAGTGGCCTATCTGCAGGGCCACCCGGCTGAGGTGTGTATTGTAGTTTCTTATCTTTTATTTAATTTTCTGCATTTTTTTATGCTTTTAATTAAGCTTTTATCTCTGTAAAGCACATCGAATGACCTCGTTGTATGATAATATGCTATGTAAATAAACTTGTCTTGTCTTGCTTTTGGAGTGTCTTAGTAATAATTAAGTCAACAGTGTCTTAATAAATGATTGAAGTAAATCTCTATTCGGTCTAATATTCCACACTCTGTTTCAAGGCTCGCAGTGTCCAATTGAGGGTAGTGGTCATCAGTGAGAGAATATTGGGCTTTGACCACCCAAATACGATTCAACAATATGTAAGTACCATAACCAAACAAAACGACCTAGGGCCGAAATATAACAGTAATGTTTATTAAATTGTATATTTAACGAGTGTGTTGTGCAGTCAGTATATATCCTTAAACTCTAAACTTTTTTCCTCTCTCTAGGCTTTGTTGGCAGTGTACATGTTTGCTGGAGGAGAGACTGCTTTGGCATTGCGTTGTCTTTATCGAGCAAAATTGCTCATGTTGACAGTACATGGTGAGGATCATCCCTACACAGCGGTTCTGGATGTGAGTAAGACCCACCTAACCATCCAAACAGTATCGAAACACTCTACTATCACATTCAACTTTCTGGTGTTGTTAAACACACTATTAATGCACATGTCTCCCAGAGTTCTCTGGGCTTAGTCCTGCAGGGGGAACAATCCTTGCAGTATCTGCAGAATGCACTGAAACTCAACATCAGTTTCAGAGGTGTAATGGACCAGACAACTGCCCTGAAGTAAGAAAAAAAAAAACATTTGAAATAAAATAATATAACTTTGTAGATACTTAATTGTTTGCTCAAAAAAGGCACAGCACAGAGTTTTATTAGTCATACCATAGAATAACAGCAAAAGGAAACATTGAGAAGAACTCAAAAGGGGAAGCTTTCTCCTCTGGTTGTCCCTGGATGGTGAAACAAAACATGGCTGTAATAAAGAATTCTTCTGTTACAACTGAAAAATGTATGAAGCAGTATGTGAATGTATCTAGGATAGAGTAGTTCCAAACAATTAGCACTTTCATATGGAGGGTGCTTGAGGTGTGCGGATGACACTTTTTTTTTTATTAAAAAACACTTAAACCAAGGGTACCTAGATATATGGAGGTTCTTTAAACTTTAATATGGTTCTTCACCATCACACATCTTACTTACAAAATTGACATTGAAAAGCCTTTTAGGAAGCCATGGTTCTTCTATAGCATTGTGCAAAGGAAACATTTCTGCACCATTATTTTAACAATGTAGTTCAATTTATAATTTATTATCAAATGCTCAAAAAAAAAAACATGACCCATAAAAATATACATAGTTCAGTTTAAAATGTCTCTTTCTGCAGTCACCATCTACTGGCGCAGAAGATGTGTGTACTAGGAGACTACAGGGGAGGTATGAGCCAAGAAAAGGAGGCACACAACATCTTTCTGAGCCAGGTGAGATCTATTTTAAGGATTTGACATGTGTAGACTCAAGGGTGGCAAAGAGTGAGTCACAACCTGAATATCTTGAAACCTTAAGCTTCACAGCGCATGAATCTTCATTTGGCATTTCCTGTCAAAAGTGTGCATAAGAATCTGGTACGACTTCATATTGGGTCTGTTTGTTTTGTGTATTACAGTGTGGTGAGAATCACCCACAGACCAAATGTAGCTCAGACTTTCTGAAAGCCATCACCCAGCAGGCAGTACGTGTGGAACGGTCTATAAGACATGGAGGAGCCGAGCTCACAGACTCGAGCACACCAGAGGTAAACGCCAATTACATAAATATTTTCTTGATGTAATGGCTTTATTTATGGCTTTAGTAATAAGCTGTGTTTCTCAACTTTATTTAGAGCCTGGTTCCCTCTCTGGAGACCACACTGGAGCAGTTGGCTCTGGTAAATGGTGTCCTGAAGACTTCTTATAGGTAAGGTGCACTCATGGGCCTTGAGGTTCTCTCACAAAGCTTTCTTCTTTAAGCTTATTTCAATTTAAGCCTGGATTCTGTGTTTTTTTTAAATCATAAATAGATCAGAGCGAGTTTCTGACCCCTCTGGCTTTTTGGATGAGTTTTTTGTAATATCAGACACATCAATCATGAAAAACTGAAAATAATATAAAGCAATATCTGTAAGCACTGACGTGCACTCTGATACAGTACCTGTGTTATTCATAATGCCCAAGAAAAAACTTGAACAACTTTCTCTAAATAGCAGACTAAGATTTGTATAATTAGGATAACTTGATATTGATATTAAGATCTTTTCTATCCATTGCTTCATGTTTTATCATTTTTTGCCTGCCTTTTTGGCCAGCCATTACTTGTAAAAGATTTTTCTCAGTGTTACTGCCATGGATGAATGGATGGATGGCATGGTGGCATTGATGGTTTAACTTTCTACATACTTATATATAGATACATATTCATACAATGTCATACATTTATGTAGTATGATGTAAAAAATAGGATGATTCACACAAACTATATGTGAATACAAACTATATCTTTAATCTAGTCCAGATTTCTGTCTAAGTTAATTGTGCCCTGTCAGGCAGGTAGCTCACTGAGCTCACCTTAAATGATCCATTATCGCTGTTTCAGTATGAAGATTATGGAGTTCAAAGAGAAACTGAAAGAGAGAAGAGCTGCTGAGGAGGCTGAGAAGACTAAAGCAGAATCTTCAAATGAGGTTGAGGTTGTTGGGGAAGCCACAGTCAGTGTGACACAGGCTGAAAAGGTGAATGACACAACTTCTGAGAGCCAACAGGAAGATTCAGAAGTTCCAGAAGTTCCAGAAGAAAGGCCTGACCATTCAAATGTGAATGGCCAAGTGGAGTCTCACTTACAAAATGGAGAGGCATCAAATGAAAACGAGGTAGAAAGTTCAACTGATCAGACAGAAACCAAGAATAGTATCCAACCAGAATCAATTAAGGTTATTGTGGCAGCAAAGGAGAACTTGGAACCAGCTTTGGTAAATGGAGAAGAAAGCATGGTCACCAAAGAAGTGATGCCTGTGGAGAAACAGCCTGCAGCAGACCCTCCAGCAGACAACTGAAGACACCCACATGCATCCTATAAAACTCTGAAGTTATGAAACATAGTAGAACGAAGTTGGACACTTTAGCTCTAACAACACAGCTTAACATGAGAGAAGGACATCTAGATAGATCACACAATCACCTAACTAAACAGGGTCTTTAAGTTCTGTCTGCAGAGACAGAAAACAAGAGAAGGAAAGACAGAAGGTTTTTAGAGAATTTGTAGGTGTGTCTCTGATTTGCTACATTATACTACCTTTACAATAAAATAACTACCTTGTTTTTTATTGCACTGGGCTCAGAACAGTCTGAATTCAGGGTAAATTCTGTAGAACATTCAATATTTCCTTTGCCAATGCTGGTTTAACATGCCCTCGCCCACTTCTGTTTTATGACTTTGTTAGCTGAAATAAGGTTTACAAATGGAGGCCTTGGAGGAGTGAGGGATTGAGTGACCACAAGTGTTGAGACACACAAGAACCTGACCAAAAATGCAACATGATGTTAACAATAAATTTTCAGATAATAAAATTCAAAATTCATTGTCTCAAATTAAAATACTGTAAAAAAGTTCTCAATCTTGGGAAGTCATGGTGTCATACCCTAATCAGCTAAGTAACTCAAAACGCCTGCAAATGTTTCCTGAGCCTTTAAATGGTCTCAGTCTGGGTCAGGAGGCTACTCAATCATAGGGAAGACCTGACAGATGTCCAAAAGACAGTCATTGACAACCACAGTATTAAGAGGATTGCCAAGCAAAATCTATTCAAGAATTTGGGCGAGCTTCACAAGGAATGGACTGAGGCTGGAGTCAGTCCTCTTTTCAGATAGGAACAGAATCCATGTTGATTGAAGTCAAGTGTGAAGTTTCCACAGTCAGTGATGATTTGGAGGCCATGTCATCTGCTGGTGTTGGTTCCTGGGTTTTCTGAAGTCCACAGTCAACGCAGCATCTACCAGGAAATCTTAGAGCGCTTCATGCTTCCTTCTGCTGACAAGCTGGAGATGCCGATTTTATTTTTCAAAAAGCTAGTACCAAAAGCTGGTTCAATGACCAGGGTGTTACGATACTTCATTGGCCAACAACCTCTCCTGACCTGAACCCCATAGAGAATATATAGAGTATTGTCAAGATGAGACACCAGACCCAACAATGCAGGCGACCTGAAAGCTGATATCAAAGCAACCTGGGCTTCCATTACACCTCAGCAATGCCACAGGCTGATTACCTCCATACCACGTCACATTGATGTAGTAATTCATGCAAAAGGAGGAACAACCAAGTACTGAGTGCATAAAAATACTTTTCAGAAGCCTGACATTTCTGTTTAAAATATAATTTTAAAAATTGACCTTGTGTGATGTTCTAATTTTCTGAGACAGTGAATTTTGGGTTTTATTATCTGTAAGCCATAATCATTGAAATTCCAAGAAATAAAGGCTTGGAATATTTCACTCTTATGTATGAATCTATATAATATATGAAATTCACTTTCTGAAAGGAATGTCAAGAAATTATGAACTTTTTCACAATATTCAATATATATACACAATATATATATAGATGTACCTGTACTACTGAAGCAGGCCAGAGGCAAAGAGAAACTCTTTCAACCCAAAACTAAACTCCATTTGGCTGCAAACGTATAGAAGAAAACAAATAGTTTTGCGAATTTTACTAAAAAGAAACATAAAAACATTAAGGATTTCTAACAATGTGCCTTGTTACAGAACCACCCACACAAGTTAAAAGTGTTTAAGCACACATTCACACATCACTTTTAGCTCCTATTTTCTCTCTGGATGATCTCCAGGTCCTGACAATGCTGGTACTGTGGTTCTATAGGATCAGTCCATATAGATTCTGGGAGTTTCTGAAGCTTGTCTGGTGGGAATCGGATGAGTGCAGTGTCGTTAAATACATCCGTGAAACGTGGAGAGCAGGGCAGACTCGTCTCCTTACAAACGTTAATTATCTGAATACACAACAGTCAAGGTTTGAACAGAATATTGCTAATATTATTTTTCCCCTAGCAGTTAATGTCCTAATTCATTTAATTTCATGCCTTTTTATAAACTAAGAGGTATGTATCTTCTTGTTATTGTATCAATATTTTCACGTCTTTGATCCAGTAATCTGATAACACACAATCAATCAGGATTCACTAAGAAGTTTTTGCTGAGACTAATCCAACAGTTTAACCAGCCTATCTGAAATGCTTTTGGGAACTAAAATCAGTATATAATTAATCAGGTAAACACTCTAGAATACTCTATAATACAATGGATTATGCTGGAGCAACATTTCAAATGAGACATTTCTCTTCTGCTTCATGCAATTTACACTTTTAGAAAAGTAAAAGACAGATATAACAAGTATCTGAAGGATACATCTGAGAGAAAGCTGTAATCTCTCTCGAGCTCCCTCTGAAGCATCCTAGAAAACACATACAACAACATCCTTAGTTCGTTTCTGAAAAACTCCATCTGCATAATTCTTTCATTTTTGTTTGATTCTGAGAGTATGAGCACCACATTACCTTTCCTGAATGCCAAGAAAACTGTTGCCAATAACAATAACTTTTGGCAAGACTTGAACACTCCAGTTCCTCCACAGCAGATTGTTGTACAGAGCCTTCCCACAGTGCATCAAGTAGAAAAGGGTGGGGCGGCACACTGCTCGCTTCCCTTCCTGACAAAATTAGATTTTTTTTTTTTTCTCAATGCATGGTAAAAGGGCTATCAGGATCATTTTTCATGCTTTAAGTCAAAGGCTTCTGCATGTTTGTACTACTGAAAGCTAAATAAAGAAAAAAAGTCATTTTTCCCCTTTGGTTCGCTAGTTCCATCCCACACAATCCACAGTCTCTTTGGTTATGCCTGACTGACTTCAGTGTGGTAAACTCTTACTTACTTCTGCCAGAAAACAACAGCTTGAAAATGAAAGGAAAAAACTGTGGCAGAGGTGGTGTTTCTGTATCAACATCCAGACAAAGCAGAGAGGTTTGTATTACTTTTAACTATTAAAAGTCCTTTTAGTCTTAGACTTATTTGAATATAATTAATGAAAGAAATGCTCTTTAAAGAATCACTTACTAAAAAAATCTTTAAGGAACTAAAAATTTTGGGTTTTTTTCATTGTGGATGTGTAAGATTTTTACCTCATTTTCAGTTAGTACAGAGAAGCCCAGCTCTCTGAGAATCTCACATTCGGATACTGTAAACACTGGATCATAAATGCTGCACCGGCCCAATGGAATCTGAATGAAACACAAAAACGAGAAACAAAGACTATTAGTTTCTAGTAAAATAGTTTTATATTCCTACTTAAATAGAAACAACAATATGAAGGAAGCAAATATTTCACACTACTAATTTCAAATAGGGGTAGAGGGCTCACCTGCATAGTGTCAAACAGCAGCAGCAGCATAGCAAGCTGATATCTGGCTGACACACAGGAGGTGAAGTTGCCCAAGCCATAACACACACAGTCCAGAAGAAAGTCTCCATCGTTGACTATCTTATCTACAGCTCTCTCACTGCCAAACTCTGCAAGACTGCCAGACAGGAGATCTGCAAGACAAAAAGGGACATTTTTCTCATGCTTTGTTAATGGAGGAAGAAAATGTATGTAGAATTTGACCATCTGTATGAGCTATAAATAAAATATAATATTTACAGCCATGTAAAATTCAATCACCTCGCCATCCCAGCCAGAAGTCTTCACCTCTCAGTTCATCCCTGTAGACAGAGGTAAACACAGTACAACACAAACTTTGTGTTTACAAAAGTAAACACAGTACACAGTGTATTGAAATGCCGTTTCACACAGCATCTGTAAACAAACTTGGTGCATCTGTAAACAAAGTGTAAGGGAAAAAATATATATATAATAAGTACAAATATACAAGAAATACACTTAAATACACACCTAAAAG
>JBBIGC010000018.1:8079103-8095550 GCA_037576955.1 Lepidarchus adonis | reverse complement strand
TGCACACGTGGAGCAGCTATCAACAGCGCCCGGGGAGCAGTGAAGTGGGGACGGTACCTTGCTCAAGGGTTCCTCAGGGGTTACCTCAGATCTCAGGGGCAAAGTCCTAACCACTAGGCCACCACTGCCCCAGTGCCCCACTCATGTTTTTGTTTCATCCAAATTATTGGTGAGGAAAGTTCAGCAAACACTAGATTTTGGTGGGGACATGCAATTCTACACCCTTGCTTTTTTTTCAAAGAAGCGCATCAGCAATATTTGTTCTGACTGATTTTGCTGCCATCTTATTGATTGTTGTTTTGCGTGAGCAAGAATGACAATATATTGCCAAATCAATTTTGTCCCATCCCTACTGTACACTATGATTCTGATTGAAATCACAGTGGATAACACAAATATACAGTATCACACAAAAGTGAGTACACCCCTAACGTTTTTGTAAATATTTTATTATATTTTTTCATGGGACATCCCTGAATATATGACACTTTGATACAATGTTAAGTAGTCAGTGTACAGCTTGTATAACTGTGTACATTTGGTTTTATCGCTTTCACACTCTCTCATACTGGTCACGTGGCACCTCATGGCAAAGAACTCTCTTGAGGATATTAGAGACAGTTTGCTGAAGACAAGCAGACTAAGGACATTGAGTACTGGAATAGTAATTCCAGTATTGTTCCATGATAGAATATAATAAAATATTTACAAAAATGTAAGGGGTGTACTCACTTTTGAGATACTGTATTCCCTTAAATTAATGAACTATGAATGTGATTACGAGATGAATGGCAGCTTGTAGTAGCCTTCCTCTTACTTTGCTAAATAGGAACATATAAGGCCAGGGACACTGAGCTGAATCACCCCTGTGACCTGTCCAGCTGGGACAATTATGTCACTGAAGCTTTGCATGCAGTGTATGTATTAGTGTGCCATCCAGTTCTCTCACATCTGGGTCATCCACAAGCAGGTCCCACGTCATTGCTGACCTCTTGCACAGGCATTTGAAGGCCATGTCTTGGCACACACCCACTTTTCCTTGTGGTGTATAGCAATAGCTCACAGTCTTACAATTACAGATTTTTTTCAGTGTGCAAAATAAATTTGTAATTACTATTAACTATAAAACTATGGATTGCACCAAATAGGAGCAGTTACAGCCATCCAGTAAACTACCCAGCACATTACACTGCACTGCAAAGAATATCTTGGCAACTGAAATAATACTTAAAATTAGCTGTTAAATTACAAAGCCCGCTTTTATAATGACTAATATAAAATAACTAAAAGGAATTTTAAAAAGGAAAAGAAATAAATCTGCTGTTTTCTTTTAAACATTTATTTAAATGAAAAAGTATAATGAAATTATTCATAATTATTATTATGCCTGACCAACCTACACAAAATGTACAATATTTTGTAAATATAAACACATTTTTAAATTGATGCCTGCAGCTGACTCAAAAATGTTTGGCCAGTGTAAAAGTTTATCTATATTCTAGCTACCTAATGTTAAACACATACAGTTAGCAGGTGAACAGGCAACAGGTAAGGGATTTATGATTGCATATAAAATGAGCATCCACCAAAGGTTCAGTCTTTGCAAACAAATGTAAGTGATGGCTCAACACTTTGTCCCAAATCATGTGAAAGGGACAATCCTCTCTCCATTCAAAACAAACATGTCTTAATGCAAGAATACGAAGAGATAAGTCTTTTTTCATTTACAGTATGTAATGCATCAGTGCCCAATGCACTTTACACTTGCATATATGTAAAGTTACCCTTGATCTAAAGGTATATAGAGAGTTTTATTGTCTATGGTTATTCCAGGAATACAAGGCTTCAGTCTGCCCATTTTACAATAATAGTATAGATTCATTTCCTTTTAGATTCAGTTAAAGTTTCAATCACATTTTCACTTGGAAAGTGTAACGACTAGTATCCTCCGTTCCCAACTGATTAAACAGTACAGTTAAAAGGAGAATTAGGTGACAGTGGTAAGCATTCCTCAGTTCTAACTTTTCATGCTACTTGTCATGTTATCTGAACACTGAGTAATTATTTTATCAGCAAAATAATCTTAAGAACAGGCAGAATGTTATTTATATTTTATTAAAAGGTTAAAGTAGTAAATGGCCTTAGTTTGATAACAGATAGAAAATAATTGTCTGTAGTTAACATTTCTTAGTCATTAAATCATTTCTTTTGACTAGAATAAAGAGCTAAAATAACAAAATTGCTGCTAATATTTTAGACGCAATTATATGTGTATTGTACTTTGTCCCCTTTCACAGCTTTTTCTATGATTGCCTGAATAATGTAACCACACATTTCAGCATTAGTTTGAGCTACAGCATACAATGCTTTAGCTATAAGCAACTGTCAGATTTAATCACATACTCTACTCTGCTAGGTACATGCAGTAGACAGGACTGAGAGAAGGCCAAATATTAAAATAGGACTATTTTCCCCATGGGAATGTTTGCCATTCCTTCATTCACTCTCCTGCTCCCCACCTCTGTTTTAATGTGTCTTAAAGGCTTGTGGCATAATAATTACTAACTGTCACATGGCTGTAGTAATAGCCCAACATCTGTTAACCATAGCTACTGTTTTTTCTATACGCTTTTAACTTTGATTTAATGTATCTTCTTTTAGGAACACCCGCGAGGACTATCCAGTGAACATGACCATAGCAGACATTTCCATACATGAGGGTCCTTTAGAGGCAGATACTGCTATTACTTCCTGTCATCCAGAGTTTCCTACTGGGGAGCAGGTGGCCTCCAGCCAGGGAAGTCCAGTCTTCAGTCCAGCCTCTCACATGAGGAAACTTCTGCAACTTCAAGGAGAAGGGATTCAGCTTTTAGAACTCAAAGCTCCTCTGTCTGGTGTTAGCCCTGAATCTTCTTTCACCACAGCAGACAGTTTCAAGGTTAGAAATCTGTAGGTTACAACTGAATCATACTTTTGCATTTACATATCTGCTAACATATGCAGATGTGAAGCAAAAATTATTGCATGTAATATAAGCTGTGAATTTGTGCACAAACTATGTACAGAGAACTAATGTCTCCCCCCTTATATTACATTACCTGTTTTCCTAATTTCTGCCTTTCCTGGCAACTGATCCTCAAACTGGAGTGGGAATTGCCACAGAGACTAAAGTAAAGTACCATAAATGGTACTATTACAATATATCAGCCACAATGCATTATTGTGGTTCTTTTAATTGAAAGCAGACAGTGCATTACCTACATGAGTCTCTACTGCCATCTTGGTGGCATCCTTTCCAAACACAAGGCTGAAGAATGAGGTCATGCACCATTTTGTGTGCTTCAGAAGCAACATTATGAAAGTAAAGTATATGAAATACATTTAAAATATAAACATATTAAATATTGATATTTGATACCATCATATATAATATTGCAATTATTTCTCCCAACTCCAAAACGTCCCATTTTGATATTTGTCGAAGTGTAGCTTTCATGTGCAAGGAAATAGTTAAAAATT
This sequence comes from Lepidarchus adonis, assembly GCA_037576955.1. NCBI lineage: Eukaryota > Metazoa > Chordata > Actinopteri > Characiformes > Lepidarchidae > Lepidarchus > Lepidarchus adonis. The sequence continues at coordinate 8,092,031 of JBBIGC010000018.1, read as the reverse complement.
ATAATGGTAGGTAAAAGTAATAAAATATGACATATGAGACTCCAAGAGTTGATTTTGGGTTAATCTTTACATCAAGGTATACACAAGACTCATTAATTAGAGATCATTTTCTCTACCATGTTGTTTTACAGAAGATACGTTCTCTGCTCTTTGGGGCTGTTTCAACTGACCTGGCATATGGCAAAGCAAGTGAACTACCCAGTCTGGTGTGTGCCAGTGACACTGAGGATGATCCTGGAGTGGTTGATGGCAAAGTTAATTAAGTAACATAGACCAAAGGACATTGCCACACATAAATGCAGGACAGAGGCATTAGGTACATACCCAATAGACTACATTGTAATACATTGATTGATCCTGTTATAATATAAAAACCTTAAAAATTCATTAGCTATTTTTTAAAAAACTGTCAAATATTGATTTGGGACAGTTCTTTGTTATTTAAAAATAATATGCTGTTTCGTTTTGTGCTTGCATTGTTAGTTTTATGCATGTGTTTGTAATTTTATCTTTAGAAGTGCATAGTTAGGTGGAACATTGATATGAAGGCAAAGTGCCTTAATCAAAAGATTTTTACTGTGAAAATTTAAACAAAGTTCACTGGGAAGCAACTGTACAAATTCAAATAGTGTTATGGAAACTTCATAAAGGAAAATCAGGGGTACCAGCACAATTTAGTAGTTCCCCCTTTTCAGACACTCAGTTAAGCTGGCAATTAATAGTTGAGTTGAACCAGTTGTGTTTGAGGAGGGAAACCACTGAACTGGACAATGGAGCTGGGCATCCCTGGTATAAAGCAGTTGGTGTCTACCACTGTGGTGTCTACCACAATGTGTACGTTGTGAGTTTACATACATTTTTCATCATTCTTTTATTCAAATGATCTTTTATGTCCAAAACGGCTTCAATGTACTATAGTGGTGCATTACTGAATCCAATCTACTTTAAGAGTGTACAATTACATATCAACATGTACATTTGTATAAAATTATAAGCAGTTCCATAGTGCAATGGTGAATACCACCTACAAGCCTTAATCCTAGATATATTAACACAAAAGTTAAAAAAATAAACCTTTATTAGATAGTAAGACCCATCACATCCACTGAAGCATTCACAGATGCTAGCATTAGCCTTGTGCGTTAACAGTATATACCTCAAGGAATATTTAAAATTAAGGTAAAAAAAAGGCAGAACAGTAAAACAAAACATGTTTTAAACACAGACCCCACACTTATCAAATATAGGTTACTTTTATATACAATGTCTGATGTGTAATAGTCTACATTTGCCAAATGCATACATCATACATAAATATACAGCAAGATTGTATATCTTGTCTCAAACGCACACAGACATACATACACGTACACACACACGCAAACACACACACTTTAGAACCTTCAAAGTGGTTGACATAGCATTAAAAGATTTTTTTACCTAGCATAAAACCTTTGCAGTCTTTTGCATTGTCATAGTTACATAACGGCACATATTGGGTGGTGGGGGAGAACACTGGTCTGATACAATAAATATTTAACATTTTAAAAAGTGAAAATAAAACATTACAACAGTTTCCCTTCACAAAGTTACTATAACACTTTACCCTGGACCCTGAATGTGGTGTGAACTTGAATCGTTACAGAGCCAAGGCCACAAGGTTATGGTCATATTTTATCCTTTTGCCAAATGAGAAATCCATCCAGAACAGGTTCTACTATGAATTTAAATGGAGTAAGGCATCTAACAAAAGTTCTGTTTGATGGTTAATTGAATAACTACCTAATTTTAAATGTAGGTAGATCATTTATATTTAGCCAAACATACTTTATACAACACTTTCAAACTTACCAGGCTCAGATCATAGGCAATGTCCAGCAGAGGCTCATTTAGAAAGATTTGATTGGATTTGGACTACAGATGTATATAATTGGGCTTTGTAAACGGGAGGCTCAAGTATACAATTAGAAGCAATTCCTCTTATGAGTCAATCTCCCCTGGCTTTACCATTGGTGTGGTAACACATTAATTCCCATGTCTTCTCTAGACTCACCCAAGTCAGATAGTATTGGCATGATTTTCATTATAATCACAGTTTTAATCTGTTCTCTGGTTAATTTCAGGTTGCATATCTCTGCTTAGGAAGTTAAACATTTGAGGAGCTCTTCTGTGGTGCAGCCTTTGTTAACATATCAATCTCTTATTGTCATATTGTCAGGTCTTATGTTTGTTGGTTTCATACCCCTCTCTAATTTATATATTACATCTTCTCAAAAGCTCATAAACTGAAAACACTGAGACAGACCAGACCCCTGTAAAAGCCCAGAACAGCTGAGAGATGGAATACATTTTACTTGGTTCATATCAGTATGTAATATGTGGACTCTTATTTCCTCTTCAGCCAGTTGCTAACGGAAAAAAAAGATATAATTGAAAAAGAGAGTCAGAAAGATATGCTTAAACCTATGGAAAAGGCTGAGGGTTCCATCTTTTCCAGAGAATTAATTAGCCCTCATCCTGCCAGCAGGAAGCCATGACCACTCCAGTCAACAATAGGAAGACAAGAGGAGCAGTCAGAACAAGCATCAATCTGTGTACTCTGCCACTATTGACAGCAGAACTGTGATGTCATCTGGCTTTCCTCCTGGGGAATTTGCAAAAAAAAATTGAGAGAATGCTTTGTTAGAAGCCCTTTCTCAAGACCCACCAAAATACAAACACACACATACAAAAGTTACATTTCCATATTACTCACCTCTTACATTCAGTCCATTGTCATTGGCAAATTGCGCAAAAGGCGACATGTAATTGGGGTCGTACGCCAAAACATGTGCCTGCTCAGCAATACTCTTGGCCGTCTGCTGAATGCTCTCATAATTTGTGTACTAGAACAGAATAAATTGTAACATTAGCACTTAAAAACTTTTGTTACAGTTCTGCAAATTTTGACTATGAAAATGTCAAGCCAGTACCTTGAGCTTTTTGAGTTCTTGTAAGATCATGTAGTCTGGCATGTTGTCAAAGAGCCCATCTGTGGCTGTGAGGATGATGTCTCCTAGCTGAACATCAAAGGATGAGCTGTCAGAAGCTTCAGGGCTATGGGCAAAGAGAGACTTCTTTATAACAAACTGCATCCACTGGTTGCCTACTTTACAAAAAAGCTAAGCAATATCAGCTCTCAACAAACCATCCTGATAAAACATGTAATTTAGCATTGACTGAATATACAGGTATTAACAATAACTGATTACTTTAAAATGCTGTTTTAGTAATAACAATACACATATAAAACCATAAATAATCCTGTACCATTAACCATGTAATTCACAAGATGACAGTAAAAGGTGGTAGAATATTTATATGTAGTTTTTAAATGTCTGCATCTCTTACAAAATAAATCCCTCAAAAATTAAGTTGTAATTTTATTATCCCTTATAGTCCCACAAGTGGGAAATTTGTCCTCTACATTTAACCCATAACACGTGGAGCAGTGGGCAGCTGTCAACAGATGTTCTTCTGCCTGGATGGTTTTAAGGGTGTGTCTTCCTGCCAAGTTTGAACTTTTAATACGATCAGCACTGTATCAGTCACCATGGAACTCATTATATATATGCTATATAATAAATGTGTAGAATATATTATAAACTATGTGTACATATTAACACATTTGCATAACGGTTAAAGACAGAATGTTGAACTAATTAGCCTCAGACTGACTAATCACATTACAAACACTTTTATAGACTATTTTAGACATTTCTATTGAATGGTCATATATGGCTTTCTGAACAAGCTACGAACATCCTTGAGGGTTTAACAATCAAACTGTTATGGTCGTAGTTAGATCCACAGCAAAGGCTTAGTAATTCAGCAAATGTCTTGCTCATGAACTTCATTTGGACCATCCTCAGAAGTACTAAAAGAAGTGTTCATGCCAAGTTCTTTGGTTCATATTGTACAGGTTTATACTGCATGAGTACACTTTTAGACCTGTGCTGAGGTGTCCAGTTCAATTCCTAAAAGGCCTTTAACCCAGCTTAGCCATGCTCCTGTCTATGCTCATAATCTGTAAGTCGTTTGGGGTGTTTCTGAGTTTGAAAATAAAGTAAAATGGAGCAGATTAAACATCTGGCCACAAATCTCTTTCCACTAGCTCACCTATCTAAGGGTAAAAGCAGGTCATATAAAGACCTTGCTGCAATGTCACAAACCTGCTTGGCTGTTCCCAATGAATCCGGAGAACTTTTTGCATTTCAATCAACTGTTCTTTTTATGCAATGTTCAGAGTAAATGCCTGTACATTATGCAAGCAAGTTCAGATAGCAAAAACACAAGAACATGTGCAAGGCTCAAAATAATTACTCATTAATAGTACAACAGCTAAAAAAAAAAGTTAGTAGAGAAACAGGATTGGTTGAAACAGAGAGGGCCTCTAGTCCACCCATGTGTGTGATTAGACTTTGGATGAACACAGTTACTGGCAGCTATCCAGCAAACACTGGCTCCTTCCCTGTCCATTAAAATTCCCTTGGTGACCAGACACAGCATGGCTCTTGGAACACTGCTGGTATCAGGCTCAATAGCACATGGACTTGTGTTATGTGGAACTGTTGAAGTATGTCTGGGTGTTCCTTGAGAGTCAGGGAAAGTTTTCTTACATCGATTGGGGTACAGCTGCAAAATATTAATATAAATTGACTTGACTATAAAATTGACTATAAATTGATCAGAACACACGAGGATAACACTTGCCTTTCTCAAATGTAGCTTCTGCATCCAGACATTGAACAGATTTCATTTAAACTCACAATATTTAAATTTTTTATTTTAGCTGGTATGATGCTGAAGCAGAGGAGATAATAATAGCACAAGCGGCTCTGAGGGGAAAGCTGTGTACAGGGGCCCTCAAATTATGTCAGGGTTCCTTTACTCCAAACGTGTCATACAGTAACTCATGCATGTAATGATGGCATATATTTATTAAACATGAAGGAGTAGTAGTATATAGCGAACACAAGCCTCCCTCGTAGGTGTTTGTTGTGGGATGTAGCGTGTTTCATGGGGAGCACTGCATTGTGGCCTTTGTAATGTCTGGAGGACAACCGGTGGGTAATATGGGCGGAAAAGAGGTGGAAAGAAAATTGCTTTTTAGGAGTCGTAGTTTGTTAGTGGCAAGAGCACAGGTAAAATAAACACATGGATCACATACACAGCAGTAATTAAGTGACTTTACTCTAGGGTCTGCCTTACACTTGGGAGCCAAAATGAAGTTTCCAAACAAGTAACACAAACAAAACAGAGCTAATGGCACAACGCTGTCTCCCTCGTAAAGAAAACTTTTGGTTTTATGTTGCAAACACAGAGTAAAAAAAAGCAGCCAGCGACGTAACCACAAATTGCTGTTTGTCAAGTGCCATGAAACACTAGGAGCCCCTGTACTGTACTTCACAGACAGCAAATGGCTAAGAGGACAACATCCTAACAGGGCCTTTTAGACACATCTCCTAAAACTATATTATTTATAATGTAATTATGTCACTATTGTACTGTGTGCACATAATATAAAGTCATTTCATCCATCCAGCCCTTAATGATGTATTCATATTCATAACAGTGACCATAAAATATGACTAGCCCTGTAATTCAATGTATGTAGAAAACATTGACTTCACAACTCAAATGCCATCACTGGGGGATACAGAGGCTGCCAAAAAATTAAGAAAAAGTGAAAGTAAAATTCGACAAACTGCAAAATCTGAGTCTAAGATTCTTCAACATCTCTGCGTTGTTTAATAGTATCTGGCATTTCAACAGCAATTAATTTCCCACTAGTGTGGGGTAGTAATCCAGTGAGGTTAATAACCATATTCACAGCATGAGGAGGCAATCAAAAACCTATTCTACCAGCAAGGATGATGTCTTATTCATGCCATAGCAGCACAGGGAATCCTGCCACTCTTGCGTTAAAAAAAAGAAGAAACAGAATGAGACCTTACCTGTCACTAAGGACAGAGCCCTCTGCCTCTGGGGGAGCAATTGAAAGCTGGAAGGGGGTATTAAAATAGTGCTGTTGCTCGTCGGACCTGTGGATGACTTCCCCTCCTCGAACAACCAGAAAGCCTGAATCACCCAAGTTTGCTGTGTGAAGCTGATGGCTTTGTCTGTCCAGCACCACTATACAGGCTGTGCTACTTCCTGAAAGGGCATACCATACATGTCAGATACTGAGTAAAATTTACATTTGAGTAAAAAATAAATAAATGAGAATATAACAAACTGAAATGTATACGGAGAAAGAAACCACTGTGAAATTACACACGACATAGAACAAAACCACTTATGCAATGGGATGGTGCTTCACCATTTCTTTAAAAGAAAAAAGATTTGTGGAATGGTCACACCCCACCCATGACTCATCTTGCCTACAAAATTTCCTCTGCTGGCTCACAACCACACTCACAAAAAAACTGAAATGAAGCCTTGCTTCTCAAGTGGCATGGCAAGTAAAGCTATCGGTCATGACATGGTTTTTATTCTGAGGACATGCTACATTTTACTATCTTTTATCCCATATGTTGGTGCGTGCAGAAGAAAGTGCTGTATAAAGAATGCGTGTGTGGCCTGGTGCTGAACACTTACCTAGTAGAGGTACTTTGTTCTGAAGGAGCTCATAGTAGCTGGTGGTAAGGATTCCCACCGGGTTACTGGGTACAAAGCGACCTTCTTTGACCAGCCTCTCACACGTCTTCATTAGGGTTGCAGAGAATTGAGAAGGGTCTACTCCATAATCACGCCAACCTCCCACTCCGTCAGCCACACCTTCAGGAGACAAAAATAATTGAGGAAAAAACAGAATGTTAGAGAAATCACAATTCATAGTAAAATAAATGTAAGACCAACAATGAGGTGGCCAACAACAACAGTAGGTGTGACGTCAGGCAGTTGTGCCCGTCAACGCCAAAGAAACAACACTGTTGGCACAAAAGCAGGAAACAGGCTTCGGAAAGATAAAGTATAAAGGACAAGGACACTTGGAACATTCATCAACCAAGAAGCCTGGAGTAATATTATGGTCACAGTTAACTACAGAAAGCCTAAAGCCTTTAACCACAGTCTAAAAATGTCCTACTCATTACACAAATTGGTTCACAAAATATGAGAGAATTTCCATACAAAGCCAGTCCTTCCAACTAGTCCCTTAACAGGAGATAATGCTGGGACTCCTGTGTGTCCATAGATGGAAATTTGCTTTGTGTATTATTCTCATGAGGAACTCTTGGAGTTGTCCAATAAGCCTAGAGTCTGGTAAAACTGACCAAAATGGTCTATTGGTCATTGGTCTATTCTATTTTATGTAACCTATTTCTGTTGTTTAGAACCATTGAAACTCATTTTTCATTCTTCATTTTTCATTTCAAACTTCTTGCATCATGTTTAGCTGATGAGGTGGGTTTTTCCTTTGGGTTAACTTGCTTTGAATAAGAGGACAAAAGCTTTAGACAAGTGGATCTTGACAGCGTATCCAACCAGTTCCTTGGCCCAAAAAACACTGTCTCTGTACTATCTCTCCTCTTTTGTGTACTACCTAATAAGCTTTACAAACTATACTAGCTATGCACTGCATTGAATGGCTATATATATATATACAAACCCAATTTACAGAAAAGTTATATTTATAAAATCAATAATGTGTAATTCGTTAAATCTCTCAAACTTTTATTGCACCTAATTTTGTTTTCATTTTTAAAAAGCAAAAGTTCAAATAAATAGTTTCCGGTGTTTTCAGTGATTAACTTAAATATTTTTGTAAAAAAAAATGATTTTGCCATCTACAGCAGGAAAAGTTGGAACAGAGCAAAATAATACTGTAAAGGTATAGAATGTTATAGAAAGTGATGCTGTTTTGAAACATTCCACAAAAAGTTGGTGAGATGGTAACAGGTGAGGGGATCGTGATTTGGAATTAAAGGATCATCTACGAAATGCACAAAGAGTCTCTGCAAGCAAAGACGGGATGTGGTCACCACTTTGTACCAAACTTCATGAAAGAATCATCAGTTCAAAAAAACATTTCTCAACACAGGATAGCTGAGAATTTAGATTGATAGTTCATAATAATATTGTGAAAAGATTCAGAGAATCTGGAGAAATATCATGTAGGACAAGGCTCTCAATCTACTAAATCTAAATATTGCCACATGGCCTTTAGAAGAATTTGCAAAACTGCTGTAACTTAACACATTCTGCTGCAACCAAAAAAACATTGAAAAGTGCAAAACCAATATCTGTCATGGTGTGAAGGGTGGAGGGCATCAGTGACTAAGGCACGGGTGTGAAGGTTCTTTTGACGCTAACGTGTATTTAGGGAATTTAGACAGACATATTTTAAATACATTTAAAATGATCAGTAAAAACATTGGAAATATTGTCTTTGACCTTTCATTAGTTAAATAAAACGCAGTGGTGTATTGATTAGAACCTTGCCCTTGTAATCAGACAGTTGGAGGTTCAAGTCCTGGCCCGGGCACCACTGAGGTACCCTTGAGCAAGGACCTCTGTGTTACTCTGCTCCCTGGGTGCTGTTGATAGCTGCCCGCTGCTCCGTGTGTGCACAGATGATTGGTTAAATGCAGAGATCACATTAAAAAAATATTGCATTTTATACAAATCCCAACTTATCTAGAAATGTGTCTCTTATCTATCTAGCTGCCATTTGAATGGCCACCTTCTTAGGTAGGCTGCTCAGAAATGTGCACAGCTACATTTAGGGTTTTACCTCCTTCTACTGAACCTATTAGAGGAGTGGAGAATATGTTAAAGTGATGGGGATAAACACACCATATTTCATGCACCATAAACGGCGTCATTTGTTTCCTTTTCTTGTCCCGAGGGGGAGATTGATTCACTTTACCAAACCGACTCTTCTGATCAGATTGTTTCAATGAGTCGAATATCCAAACAGTTATCTTGTTAAATCCACTTTAATTACTGCCATTATATATTTATAGATATGCATGTGTATGTGTATGAATGTGTATATGTACAGATATGCATGTGTATGTGTAGGTATGTGTGTGCGCGTATGCATGTGTATATGTATTGATATGCGTGTGTATGTGTATGCATGTGTATATGTATTGATATGTGTGTGTATGTGTATGCATGTGTATATGTATTGATATGCGTGTGTGTATGCATGTGTATATGTATAGATATGCGTGTGTATGTGTATCCATGTGCATTCACACATGTATAGGTGTACAATATATGTATGTGTCTTTATATAGTGCCTTCTCTCTCTCTCATCTCTTATCATCTCATCAGCACATGCCATGTCACTTTATTATGTTTAAAAACTGTTACACATGTCAGTTTAGCATTACCAACATTGCACATTTCATTTAAATTTTTTGCACAATTGATATTGCACTAGTGTTGCTGTACGCATCATCTACAGTATATACATGCCTGTCTGTTTAATTGTCTATCCAATTGTTCGTCTATAATCTAACCATCAATCAATCTGTTTATCTGTCCATCTGTCCACTGTGCAAAAGTAACAAATAATTAAAACTTGTGTTAAATTATTAATACAATAATTAATTAATTAATTATTAACAAATGATCGAAGCTGAAATATAGAAATATTGTTTTAACAAAATCGCAGGTGTCACAGTTATTGCATTTCTGTTGTGTAATCTCCATTAGCCAGTATAACAGCAGTATAACAGCAGCAGTATAATATGTGTATAATATGTGTATAATATGTTAAATCCCATACACATGATCCTTACTGTTTATTTTCACTGTTGTTGTGTGTATAGGTTGAACCTATGTGTATAGTGTGTATTTATGTAACTTATTTTTCCATGTATGTAAATTCTACTATTCTATTCTAATTCTAATTCTATTTCCCCCGGGATCTATCTATCCATCTAGATTTGACAAAACATTGACTTGTGAATCAGTCTGGCCGAGTTGCTAAAAAGAATCGGTTCAGTCGAATGACTCGGCACATCGTTAGCGTTAGCATTAGCAATGTGTAGCATTAGCTCTCAGGTCGCGTTATTCAGATACAAGTACCGTGTCGAATAAAATGAGGCTGGCCTTATATAGTTGTGTGACAGTGTAACTATATAACAAGTGTGACCATGAATATCTAACCAAAGGTTTCTAAATTGTATTTAGCTTGCTCGTTACACAACTGTGCTGAGGAAAAACAGGACAATTGTTCTACCGAGACATTAGCTTGGTAGTTAGCTAAATGCTAACGCTTTTTGAGCTCACAAATACGTTTCTAGTTACCGAGCAATCCCCACACTGAGTGTGTTCGTTTATACAAAGTACAGTCTTTATTGTTTGGAGTTAACCGGGCATTATTCAGCTAAAGCCCGCATACGAAATAACACTCGGCAGGGCTTTGTTGACTAGCCACCGACTGTACGCGCATGTGCCGGGGTCGAGGACTGTACTCACCCAGAACATCAGCCGACCTGTGCCGGGCAATGAAACACGCATCATCGCCGTAACACATGCCTTTCTTCAAAATCCCCTTTCGGAAGTCTTTCCCATAGCCAAAGCTAGCCGACACCAGACTGTAATCACGACTGTCCGTCTGAGAGAGACCGCCGATCACAGCTCTGGCGACCAGTCTACCGTAGGACAGTACGGACAGCATCACCCGAGCAGCAGCCCCCAAACCGACCTGTCCCGGGGCTAACCTGCGCAATCGCCTTACTCACAGCCGATCCACGGTTTAGGTCGCCACCTTTTAACTGTTCCAACCAAGACAGCGAGCTCAATGCTGTCAGGAAAGACAGTCCAACTGCCGACACGGTTAGAAATTATCCTCTCCTTATTTCAATCTAAACCTATACATGCTCCATTTGGTCCAATAGTGTATTAGTCCCTTTAAACGTGTCCAAAAACCAGGATACAGGCGTTCCAGCCCAGCTCCATCTCACCGGTGCGCCGCAGACAGTTCGCCGTTAGTCAATCTGCTGGCAGAGAAAAAACACTGCGAAGAGTCTTGTGACTGAAATGACGTCACTGGCTCTTACGCAACTTGGGTACTTTTCATGGGCAGCGTTTACAGTCGGCGTCACCCACAGCAGCAGACACCACTAACTCCTTCTGCCTGGTCCTTAATCTTAGCTGTGTTTCTGTCTAACCGTCTTTCAATCTCCCTATCCATCTACACATCAGTTTCTCTGTCTGACTGTCTATCTGCCTATCCTTATCTATTCGTCTACCCATCAGTCAGTCTATCTGTATCTATCATCTACCATTAGTCAATCTACCTATCTGTCTGTCTGACTGTTTGTATATACCTGTCTGTCTGTCTAATTGTTTATCCATTTGTCTGTCTGTATGTATCAATCTAACCATCAATCAATCTGTTTATCTGTCTGTCTGTCTTTATCTATCATCTACCATTAATCAATCAATCTGTCTGACTGTTCATATATACCTGCCTGTCTGTAATTGTTTATCTGTTTGTCTCTCTCTATGTATCAATCTAACCATCAATTTGTTTATCTGTCAGTCTGTCTGTTCGTATCTATCATCTACCATTAATCAATCAATCTGTCTGTCTGACTGTCTGACTGCTTATATATACCTGCCTGTCTTTCTAATTGTCTATCCATTTGTCTGTCTATATGTATCAATCTAACTATCAATCAATATATTTATCTGTCTGTCTGTCCATCTGTCCATCAATCCAAAAGTAACTAATTATTAAAACTTGTCTTAAATTATTAACTTGGTTATTAATGTATTTTTAACAAATGATCAAAGCTGAAATATTGTTTTAACAAAATTGCAGGTGTCACAGTTATTGTATTTCCTTTGCTGTGTAACCTCTATTAGCCAGTATAACAGCAATGAGTCTCCTCTACAGCTTTATTAGACTGGAGATTACAGAACGCGAGATTACTGTGCAGAATTCCTCATCTTCCTGGGTCTTAGATCCGTTTGTTTGTACTTCATTTGCATTGATTTATATTTAACAGTGGGCATGAGGTTCTTCTTCTGGATAACTTTCACAATTTTATGGCAAACTCAACCGTGAGTGCTTATAATCGGAAAGCTCTATCATCACGTCTAATCATGAAACTTGGTTTAAAAAGCATACATTTAATTTAATTTTTCAAATTTTTCAGTAACATTTTGTTCATAAAAATTTGTAGCGGTGCCAATAGTTTTGATGTGTGATTGATGTTGTAAATACTCTATGGGATCAGACCAGACAAGCTAACCTTTGCTCCATACATGCATCAATGAACCTTGGGTTCCCATGACCCTGTCATCAATTCACCAGTTGTTTTTTCCTCAATCACAGTTGGTAGGTACTACTGCACACCTGAACCATGCCACAAGACCTGCTGTTCTGGAGATGCTCTAGACATCACAGTAAGGTCCTTGTCAACGATGCTCAGATCCTTAATCTCCTGCTTCTAGCCCATTAACTTCCAAAACTGACTGTTCACTTGATGTCCAATATATCCCACTCGACAGGTGTCACTGCAATGAAATAACTATAGATAGTTATTCATTAAAAGTAATTTCACATGTTAGTGGTGTTAGCTTTATGGTTGATCAGTGTCTACAGTCATATGCGAAAGTATGTGCCCCCCTTGATAAATAACAGATTTTGATGATTTTGTAAATGAAAAGATGATTACACAGGCTAGGACATGGACAAAAATACACAATATTTTCAGCAATATTTTCTCCTTTGGCAGATATCACAGCTCTTTTAAGATCTACCCACACATTTTCAGTGATGTTTAAATCAGGGGACTGTGATCCCCATTCCAAAACCTTCTGCTTTGTAGATTTTGAGTTTTGTTTAGAATCATTGTCCTGTTGTAGAAGTTCATCCTCTTTTCAGCTTCAGCTTTTTTACAGATGGTGTGATGTTTGC
>JBBIGC010000018.1:8064183-8075314 GCA_037576955.1 Lepidarchus adonis | reverse complement strand
GGGTGTGCGTGTTTGTGTGTGTGTGTATGTGGGTTTGTGCGTGTTTGTGTGTGTGTGTGTGTGTGTGTATGTGCGTGCTCGCCTCGCTCTCCAGCCGCAGTGTGTGAGCGCCGTGTAATCGCTGCTCTCTGCTGATGTTTGTAAATCAGGCTCGACCGGCGAGAGGGCAGCAGCAGCACCCCCTCCCCCCCACCATGATTGATGTCCTGTAACATGAGCAATGACAAGAGCATGCCAGGAGCCGTTCGAGGGGGCTGGGATTGTATGTGGACGCGCGCGCGCACCGGCGCCCGCCCGTGTGCTATTCAAGCCTCCCCAGCTTCGTGTGCAGCTTCGTCGTTTTTTTGGCTCCTTCATTCACGCGCTCCAGTCGCCGTCCACACCGAGAGCCTGTTGACCCGCATGGCCGGCGGGCAGGCGCTGTGATGGCTGTGGTGGAGGATGGAATGGGTGAAGCAAAGAGTAAGAGCAGCCAGGTAGAGAGCAGTAAGGATGCTGATGTTATCCACAGGGGCACAGAAAGATGAAAGTGAGATAGAGGGAAGAATATGGGGAAATATTTATAACTATTTTGTTATTATTATTTACACACGAAGGTCTACTGCATTAAACATATTGGCCTGAAGTTTTCTCGTTTGACTTAAATGAGATGCTTCATGTCTTTTCAGGGACTCGTTCAGGTGGATCCATAATTGTACATTGACTCAACTTTCAGCACTTTGGTTTTTCATCTTTGCATAGTTTGAATTGAAATGTAAAAATTAGACCTTAGTTAGATTTTAAAAATCAACGGTTTAAACATTTTACTCAAGGAATAAAAACTTTGTGGAAGCAGCAGCAGGCCTGTTACTTTATCCATTTGTATTAATATCCTTTTTTGGCTTTGAACCTGTACGTGCACATCACGCATGAGTGGTTCTTTGCTTGGTCTAATTAATCCACAGGACGTTTATAAGCTTCCCAATGATAATGATGTTGATAATACTAAAAGGGAGCTCTGAAAATGGCATTCTTTCAAACTGTATATCTGATAATACATCTCAGCCCTTCTCTAGCGTCACTGCAGGGCTTCATATGGATATTTTGAGGTGAGGGTGGAGTACAGGTGTTGCTTCTTCTATGGCACTGAGGTCACCACGCTATGTATTGTGTTGCCTGCAGAGATGAGCTTAATATCAAGCTGTCCGTGTTTGGTGGCATGGTGTGGCACAGTGGTCATGGCTGCTGCAGCTGCGAAGCCACGTAATGATTCAGATGGTATATGTTGCTTTAGATCGGCCCTTTATTGCATGCTTCTCCTGTGCAAATCCTCTGTTGCTAGCTTTTTGAAATGCACACATTTGCACATCCGAGCCCTGTGGTTTTACTTTGTTTCTTGAGTTAGTCTAGGTCGCACCTGGTGCAGGTTATTGATGCGCTCACCTGCACCCAGTGACAATTCGAGGCTTATTAAATGTGAGTTACCAAATGCCCTGTCAGCACCATGCATTTTTGTTGCATCACGTTGAAATGAATTTGGATATAAACGCAAGACTACAACCGCCGATGTGTCCAGACTGCGCAGGATTTGCATCATAAATCCGATTTTTTTCAGAACACTTTTTAGAAGTGTTCTTCCTGAATAAGCATATTGTGCATCTTCACTACTTAAGAAACAACAAACAACTGCATGTTCCATTACAGATAGAATAATTAATTGTATGTAGTTAGGTTCAGGTCAGCTCTGTGTGTTAAATTGTAAATATAAATCATGGTACTCTTAGATTTGCCCATGGGTTGTAATAGTCTGTATTGACCAGTGGGGAAATAGTTGCACTATTTTCTCACTTACAAATTCCAGAAAAACTGTTACTACTTCTTATGATATCTATCATAAAAATGTCTTATTGTTATATTTGATCCACATCACCCACCCCATTTCTTCAAGCCCACCATTTTTTCTTTTAGAAATTGTTCGGACCTTTCGTGTTACTTTGCTAGGTGGGTGGTAAATGCCCCTCACATTCCCAAAGTGTCATATTTAACCATTATAATAGGGCTGTAATTGTTTTGACAGGGGTCTATGAATATTTTATTGGCCCCTTTTTTCTTCTTTGCATTTTGCACTTGATTTCCATCCCCTTTGGTTCATACCCTTTAAAATTACACATGCACGGATAATAGATGCGAACCCATTGCTTCGTCAGTCATGAAATGCAGCGTTCTCCCACAGTCTGTTGTAGCCACTGAGGTATCCAAGCATAAAATTTCGTACTGAATGGAGATCTGCTTAGGAAACGAGCTTAAAAACGTAGAAAGTACTTGGTTATATTACAGAAAATGTAACTTCAGATCATGTGCGAATCACGCTACAGTAGCACCATCCGCTTGCTATCGTGCAAGAGTCTCAAATGTGTGTCAATGTGCATGAGGTGAAAGCAGTGGAGGATACCTCATATTAAACTTATTTTCTCACAGAAGATAGTCTCTCATTTTTAGGTGGCAGCAGCCATAGCTTGCTTCTGTAGTCTCATTGTGATTCTCCCTCCATTTCCCTTGTGGGACATAATGGCTGTTGTGTCTACCTTGGCCCCTCACCCACCCTTGAACTTGAGCTTCATGGAGATCTATAGAGGAGCCATAAATATAGAAATATTGGAGAGAACTGAAATACATCTGTGAAACCCTAGAAGTTCGTTTGCATCAAGACATCACCTGCAGACAAGCTCCGAATGCGGTGCTGCCTCTTTTGAAAATTGTATACTGTCTTTCTCATCAGCTGTTGTGCTCTAACCTTGGACCCCATGGGTGGAAATAGTCTGCTTGTATTGACCAGTGGAGGAATAAGTGGGGGATCTGTGGCTGACAGTTGATTTATTACCCTCTTTTGTCTGTGTTGGTCTGCAGCGTTGCATATGGCTGTGTCATAAGATATTTGTATCTAAGATCTTATGGGTCCTGGGTGTCAGGGTGGTTGCCCTCCAATTACAATAAGTTATAAGCCAACTGCTACATTGTTATTATACCTCCAGGGTGTTTCCATGATGTCCCCTTGTTTATTAGTGTTCTTCTTGAAGAATAAATTGAGAAACTGAAGATGAAGGACTGTCAGTAAATATTTGCAGCCAGGCAATATGTCAATATTTATTTTTATTTCGATAAATTTCGTCAATTTACGCCACCATATGCTTTTCTGAGCATGTTATGGACATTGTCACTGAACAAGTGCATGTTTTATTATAAGGAGAGTTTTTGTAAACATTGAGTAAAATGTGTTAAGGTGGGCAATATGGTGAAAATTGAATTGAATTAACATTTATTGACAAACAACAAATAGCACAATATTGACTAATATGATGGTAGTATGTTTAAGGAATACTATCAAAAACTAGTACTGATTTTTCACACCTACTGTACTGCACTAAATCCCTTAAAATGTTAAATTGCACCCTCTTTGTAATGAAACATGCTGTTTAGTGTTCTATCATTACAGACCACATCCTTGATATGCTCAGAAAAGCTTAATTATCACAATAATGATAAATATTATCATATTACCCAGCCCTAAATCAATATACTCATTGTTCTTGATAGTGTTTCTAAATGTCTTTACTTTTTTCTGTGTTCCAATTCAACAAATGTGAGAAAAAAAAACAAATATTCAAATGATGTTTGTTATCTAGTGCTATTTCGCACCTTTTGGTATCTGGATGAAAAGACAGCAGCAACAAAGGTGGAAAAATAATGAGATGAGAGATTTTAAGATGGTTCACAGGATGATGTTTGGTAGAACGTTGAAGCCTACCGTCTATATCCATGAAGTACAAAGCCTATAAACCTGAGGCTTTTTGCTGGATAGCCAGTTTTATTCTGTAAACTGTTTTTTTATCGCAATGAGTCGTCGCAGGCAATGTAACTTGTGGGGTTTATACCTCATAAAAGAGATGACACAGAAATGGAGAGAGAACAGGTTCTGTGACCTTGGTTCCTGCTGCTCTCTGGTCACTCGGCTGTTGCCGTGGTAATCATTCACACCAGCCAGATGGCATTTCCGTGGGCGCCCGTGGAAAGGACAGGTCAAGAAGGTCCTGCTAGGCGCTACCGGGCCTGAATACAGGTGCCGGCCAGTAGGGAATGGACTTACGCCATCCTTTTGTACGGGATGATGAATAGTGGTTGGAGAGTGTCATAGACCACCATTGCATGAGTGTCACAAAAATGAGCCTGCATGTGTAACACAAAGCATTTCTTTTCTTCGATGCTTTGTACCATTGTGGTGGTCTCTTATTATGGGATGTCTCCTACAAATAACAAGAATTTACAGGGGAATTGCATCGATTTGTTTGTGTAATTAAATAGTTAAAATTGAAACCATTTGGTCATTTGGTGTGAAATGCTCCATTTTTATAAAAAGGTCAGCTTTAACAGTGATGGTAAAATGAATTTCTATAAACTTAAAAATGAGGTTAATGGAAAAAAATGTACCATGAAATATTGGTTTGAAATATTGGTCAAATCTAAATATCTGATTGAAATACCATTTTTTCAATCTGCTGATACCAATATGATTACAAAAATGTAATCAGCAGGATTGTGCTTCCTTACTTTTGTTGCTTTGACATAGCAACAATAATAGTTATAAGCAACAACACAGTACCAGATAAACAAACCTAAATCCATTAGGGATGCACCAATGAGGGATATTAAGGTTAATTGCAATATTTCTCATGTACGTCTGCTGATACTGATATAATTTTTTTAGCAAATACTAGCTGATACTGATATGATTCCAATACCATTGTTCATTTCTGCTCTAAAAAGAAAACCCACCCTGGTGGAGGCTGTATAGGAGTCGTTTGGTGACTTTTTGGTGTTGTTTTTATCTCAGATACTTGATTATTGCTTCATAGCTTTGACAAATCACAGATAAAAGCAGCAAAACTAAAACAAATGAACAAGTCATTTCTCAGCATCAAGATTTTTAATATGCTTTAAATATTCATTTGTTAATAGTACTGACAGCAATTTGTTTACACTGGAATGCCTAATTGCATGGGTAGCTTTCTTTAGCCCATTTACTTTATCTTAATTCCTTCTCACACTAAAAACAAAGGCCTAGAGGACATCCTGCAGCGACTCGTATTCTCTGCTTTACTGGACTTTCAGTAGTCTGACAACAGGATGTCTTGATCATTTTGCTTTGTTCTTAGTGTGTGTGTGTGTCTGTGTGTAGGGAGGCCCAGTTTCTGTGAGGCGACTTGAATGAGATCAGAAACACAAAGCTGTGATTGTACCACACTCTGCATGACTCAGGCCTTTGCATGTCAGCTTTAATCCGCAGCAAGCAGCAGCCGCATCGCCAAATGGTGCCATCACCGTGCCGTTTGTGAGCGCGCAGCCGTAGCCAGGCATCTTTGTGTGCACTTTGCCAAGAGCTTTTCCCCAACCGACTCAAATTGGCCGTGAAAAAGACCCGTTTCAACTTTGCACTCGTTCATGGTGGAGTGGATCTGTGTTTATTGTTGTTATTGTTGTTCTTGAAATGCGCTCGGATCCGGAATGGTTTTGAGATATTCTGCAGGGCGGTTGGGATTTGCGATGATGAAAGAACCAGTGCAGTTGCTGAGAGGAAACCTTGGATACCCTCAACAACGTTAAGTGGAAAGTGCCCTGAGAGATAAACCAGTAGCATAACAGCACCACAGAGAATTCGTGCAGTAATGCACAACAATCAGGCCCTGTAACCAGTTACAGATAATCCACATGTTATTAATTATGACAAATACAGTGGAATACTGAATCACAAAAATAGCTGTTTAGCATGTGAAATCTTCCAGAAATACAGATCAGAGAAGGATGGGGCTATGATGGACTGAAGTTCAGGCCTTAGGGCTTGCATCTCTTTCTGTAAAATTACCATTTGAATAAATTGGCATCTCCATATGTGCTTATCTCTGTGCTTTAATATGGCCAGTCTCCTGTCCATAGTGCTTGTATTCGGATGCCCTTTCTCTATCACCATGTACTCCAGCTGTGGAAACAAAAGGGAGAAGTGAAAGAAGAGAAAAAGCCTTTACAGTGTGAGCAAATTGAGTTGTGAGATCCAGGAGTCACATTCTCCAGCTTTGCTGACAACATTAGAGGGGAAGTGAAACTGACTCAAGCTTTAAGCAGTTTAACCTTCCTCTGTAGAATTAGTGCTCAAGACTTCAAAGCAGATACTTCAGCATGAGGAGCGGAATGATAAACCGTTTTCTCCCCCCTTCTTCTTCCCCGGCACGGCGACGGGTGACTATTCATAGAGGAGAGAACAGGTCTGTCATAAAACGTCGGCTTAATCACTGTGACCCTCCTGGGGTTTGATTTTCATACCTGTCCAGAGTCATTTTCTTCCATTCACACCCACTGTTCCTGGATAAACATGGCCGCTTTGATACGGCTGTGATCTTTTTTGTAATGACAGTGGTTTATGCGTTCCTCTGCACAAAGCCGATGGCGCTCTTAACTCTTCTCGTAGACCAGGCGAGGCGACACGGATGAGACGCAAGACCCGTGAGTGATAGTGGGTGCGGGTGCAGGTGCGACTACACAGATGAAGCCCAGTGTTGACCTTCATGCTCCAATGCTGACCCTTACAACATATACTAGCTACACTATACCGTCAGCTTGCCGCCACGCTCAATGCATAACCATGACATGCACCTTCAGCTTAAGCTGGTTCCTCTTTGAAAATCCCTAACAATGTCCCAGATGCATAGATCCTCAATTTTTCACTATCGATCTGAACCAAGTGCAATAGTCCTTCACGGCAATGACTCTCAGCATTTTCATATTAATACCTTGTTCCCTGACACTCTTGGGGACAGCGGTGGGCTCGGTGCAGGAGTAAATAACGAGGCTTTAACAAAACTTTGGGGACGCATTAGTCTAGAGGAGCAGGGACTTTCCGTGTAGCTCAGTGTCCGCCTCATCCTGAACAGCGTCCCCGTAAACCTTCCTTTCAGAGGCAAACGAGTGAGTGAGAGAGAGCTAATGGCTCATCTGTATGAGTATAAAGCTGCATCTCCTCTCCCCCGTTGGCAGCCAGAGCTCAGCCCAGTGAGGCCATATTGAGCTGTGTACCTGTACAGCGGCCCTCTTTATTTGTTTTGACTGTCTGATGGCAGACGTATTGAGCACCAGCCTTTCTTGTTCATTTTACAGAGCCCTTATTGAATCCCTCCATTCTTCTTCCCCTCTCTCTCTCCCTCATTCTCCTGCTCCGCTCTCTGCCTCTCTCATATCGGGCAGTGCTTCAGACGCCGTAATTCAGCTCCCTATTGTCCATTCTGCCCTTCAGGGATAAAAGGAGACCCCCTGATTGTGTGTGTGTGTGTGTGTGTGTGTGCGCACACTCACAGTGTTTACTTCACTACTGTGGAACAGCGCCAACCTCCCCCCTTACGATGATACTCTATATATATTATATTTGAATGCAAATTATCTATTTTATGCTCCCCGGCTGCGAGGTGGGTCTGAGATCAACAAAACATTTATTCGGGCGCTTCCTAGATTTGCGCTTCATGGTTATTTTGTCGTGCTTTAAGGTGCTGGAAGTGTGTGACGAGCTCAGCCTTCTTTATTTGTTTCATATTCATGGGCCTTATTGTAATGTAACAGCAGTCACATAAATAAATCCTGCATACAGTGTGGAAACATCACAGTTTTTTGATCTGAGATGATGACACGTAGGTCTGATTATAGTCTAAACAGCCAGTTTCTCAGTGTTTTATTAGAGTTCCTTTTGTTGTGCGTTTCGCGTAATTAATTACTCTGTTTGTCTCTGACAGCAGAATGATCTGAAAGTGAGCAGCACCATCATGAACAGTTCATCAATTTTAATAGTGGGGAAATGGAAGTATATTCTTGTGGCAGATCTTGTGAGATTAACACACTTTCCTCATCTCTTTCAACAATCTCTGTCTTTTTAGCAGCTAAACTAATCTCAATCACACACTGTATGATTTACTGTAGTTACAGTCATTTAGTCATTAACATGGCATTTCTGTGAGCTTTGTAAATGTGTACATATATACGCCCATAGGTTGCTAACAGAGGTGCACTGATGACACCAGACCTGCTCCAGTGGTACCTACTTCCCAGGAGTAAGTGTTCCTCAAAGACTCCTATTTATTTATTTTTTTTATTTTTTATTCTTCAATATTTGAATCTGCATCAAATGATCAAATGTATTGCAAAGAAATAAAAAATAATTGTGATTAACCTCATGATTTTATGTAGTGATTAATCACGAATTTATTTTATTTTTAAAAAACTGTTGGATTTGAAGAAGGTTGGGAGTTCATCATCAGCAAAAATTTTATGATTATGGCAGGCCTGCTGTTGTGAACGGCTAGCATTCACACTATAAATGGGTTCGTATTAATCACTGACCACCATTGAGGGTAAGTTGAGGTATAGTCTTTATTGTACCATGTACAGTACACAGTGTCAGATGTAAATGGGGCATGTGTTTTATATAACTGAATAAACTGGTGACTGTTGTGTCCAGTGTTGCATTTACTGTGGGCATGACAGTTAAATGAAACCACATGCCTCATATTGCTGAAGTTTATTGTCCTGCTGTTGCCTTTCTGAATAGTCTGAAATGTTTTTGGGGTAAACGGTCTGTAGAGAAATAGCCAGTACTAGAGCTGGGCAATATGACCATATTTATCACTATTGTGATAAGTTGTGGCCACAATATGAATTTTTGAGCAAATTATGATATTGACAACACTGTTCATTTCATATTTTATTTCAGAAAGGATCATTATCTGATGTGAACTTACTGAATTATTGAATAAAAATCATGTCTACTCTTTATACTTTGATATTCTCTTTAAAAGGATTGCACTGTTGGCTCTTGTTCCATCTTAACAGACGATGGAATAATACATATTGTGACAGGAAAAAAGTATCTCAAAGTATTGTGATACATTATGATATTTTAGCCATATTTCTCTAGATATAGCAGATGGTAACACATAAGGCTTTTAATAGTATTTTAGTAATTTAGCTCGTATTCAATATAGAAATGATAGCAGTTGCATGTTTATCAAATCGTGTAGTACTTTTCTAAAGGTCACCTGCCTTTTCTGTTAACTGTTAACGTCTTAACCAAATCACATCAGCACAGCCGTTAAACTGGTCTGTTCTAATAGCCCGACTGATAATCACATGTATTTTCTACCTTTCTGTTAACCATCTGCTATTGTATCCCTGTTTAGCAATGTTGTTCTGCACTTTACTGAAGTTAGATTTTTTCTGTAATATATTTTTCGCTTTACCGTATATCTTCTAATAATAGCCCGTCTCTTATTGACGTCCGTTTCCAAAAAACGCCGGCTTTGAAGATGTGTTGTGACAAATAGACTATAGGTCTCCAATAGTAGACAAGAATCACCCCCTCCCCCACCACAACTTTCATGGGAACGCGCCTCTGAGCCTTTACTTTCTACCTCCGTGTACTTATTCCCTAAAAGTTATGAAACGACTTAAAACAAATCGCTGATTTCTGAAGAAAGTACTGAGTGTAATGCGCGTAATTACTCATTTCTGTCACAATATCTGTGGGTTCTTGACGGATATTAAGCGAATCTGTTTAAACTTATCTCTGCATTCGGTGCTAAACCACTCCTACAATAACAGCAGCATCACAGACAAGTATCACCACCGAACAGACAGAGGGATGATTTTAGTTGTGATGTTTTATCTTCTGTCAAAATAAATGTGAAGAAGCTGCATGACATTTTGTGGCTGTAAATACCATCACCGTTCCGTCTGTGAGGAGAATAATAGCCTGTCTCCAACAAACGCCTGTCTCTATTAAACGCTGGGCCGTCCCAAAACTTTTTTTAATAAATGCCGGGGCTACTATTGGAAGATATACAGTGTTTTTTATTGCAGTAATTAATTAATTCATTCATTCATTCTCCAGACCGCATATCTGTTTTGGGTTCTGGGGAATCTGGAGCCAGTCCCAACTGACTGTGGGCCAAGGCAAGGTTTACTATGAACAGGAGGCCAGCCTATTGCAGGGCAGTCACAAAGACACACACAGTCACACCTATGGGCAGTAGCCAGTCAGTATAAACCACAAGTCCTTGGACTGTGTGAGGAAACCAGAGCACCTAGTGGAAACCCATGCAGACAGGTAGAGCTGGTTGACCCAATGATCAAACTCAAGACCTACTGTGAGGCGACAGTGCTACCACCATGCAAAAATAGAGCTTTTTAAATAAAAATGTCTTTTCTCTTTAAATTTAGTGTAATTGATATTGTCTGTGTAAATTTGCAGTCTTAGGAGCCATCAGGGCACACTTCACTACATATTGTACTTGTATAGCAGTGTGTGTGTGTGACAAATGATCTTGAATCTTGATCATTGGCAGTAAAACCGAACAACAGCTTCTGCCGATGGAGAAAAGTAAACAATTAACACATGTTTGAGTGTCCACTTATGGTGCCCACATTGATGCGGAGTTCCAGAGAGAATTCTGCTTAATTATGTTAAGCAGCTCATCAATTTGCAGTGTTTTGAGATGAAAACGATCAATATTTTTTTTGTGATGATGGCACAGTGCATTAGGCTGTACTGATAGGAGCTGGGTTAGTGCAGGTGTGCTGGGCACACAGGACCTGTTTTTGCAATATTGAGCGCTCTCAGATTTTTACTTCACCTAAGACTTGTAGTGATTGTAGAGTTAGGTTCTGCATGCTCGTAAGCTCTGTTTGCATGTTGCTTAGCATTAAAAGAATCATGTGGTGGCAATACATATTAAAATATGCAATCCCCCCCACCATAGATCAACAGGGTCACAGGTTTTGCATGATAATGTAGTGTCAGACCCTTCCCCCACCCACTGGGGTTGAAAAAAGGGATTGTTGAGGCATTTTGACTCAAGTAATTAAAAAAATAAAGACAGGAAGAACAAAGCGTTGAATTGAAACGTTCCCATTCAAATCCCCTTGTTAGTAGCTTACTGCGTTCCCCCGCTTTCCCCCTCTCTCCAGATGAATTTTATGATTTTTCCCCCTCCTTTCACTCGCTCCCTCACTCTTTCCCTCTCTCTCTCTCTCTCTCTCTCTCTCTCTCTCTCTCTCTCTCTCT
>JBBIGC010000018.1:8047435-8064122 GCA_037576955.1 Lepidarchus adonis | reverse complement strand
ATAGAGTCATGACCAGGTCACTGTGATTTGCTTTGACTTATGATTTGATGCCAGGCTCCAAGCCAAAGTGTGTTGTACTCTCTCTCTCTCTCTCTCTCTCTCTCTCTCTCTCTCTCTCTCTCTCTCTCTCTCTCTCTCTCTCTCTCTGTGCACCTCTTTCTCCATATCTCTTCTGTATCTCCCCCTCCCTCCATACCCCACTGAGAGCAGCAGGTTTAGTAAAACGGTGCTGCAGGCCTCGCTGAAGAGGGCAGGAGCCGCACTCTTTTCCCCCCGAGGCTCAAGCAGTGGGGTGTAAATGTGAGGGCGAGTGTCGTCACGGCGACTCACTCTGGGCCCTGCTCTTCACTCTCTCTGTCACTGTGAGTGGCCTCTCACGCTGACGCAGGCTGAGGAACCGCTGTTCGGGGGTTACCTAAGGCTCCACTGCAGGGACTGCAGAGCGCCTATGGGATTTTATCTTCTTTTTTTCACTCTGAAATGATTTAGTGTGAAATTAGTGACAGTTTGTATGCTATGAATCTCTTTGTTGCTAATCTGTGCTGGAAAACAGAAGAAGCGTGTAGCTCTACCTCTCAGACCGAGTAATTGTTTGTTTCCTGCCAAGTTGGAGGTCATTGCCGCCTAATGTGATATTTGCCCTAGTTTGGTGGTAGTAGAGGGATGACCGATGATAGTGTTGCAGATGACTGTACTGCATAAAATGCTTCTGTGAAATCGATATGGAGAAAATCAATTTGGTGAAAATATAATTTGACTTCCAAACCATGACTGGATTGGAATGTATGGCCAAACCCAAAGTTTCTTGTTTACATCCTGTAACTCAGCCACCTACCTGGATGTTACAGGATCTGGTGTGTTTTCTGTTTGGTATTTTCACTTGAGAGTATCATGTGCTATGATTAATCAATAAAAAAAAATCAATTTAAACGTACATTCTGAATGAATCAGCTTCATTAATTTGCATTTTGAATGTTTAGTATGTTATTTGGATGTTCAGTTTCTTTGTGAGCATCACTGAAAGGGAGGAAACCTTTGCCAGCATGATCTCATGAATCTGCATATTTATAGTTACATTTTCCATGTGTATGAGGTATAAATGTTTGCATTTATGAATTATGTTATGGTTACTTGATAAAGTGTCAAAAATATTTTACTCAAACGTGACAGGCCTACTTGAGTGCCATTCCTAAGATGCACCTTGTCTCACAGGGCAATATTCTGTGCAATTTCAGACTTTATTTATATGTTTATTTTGATTAATATGCACATTTCTGCAATATCTGAGCTCTGATGGCACCTGGGTCACCAAATGTTTCGTCTACTATACTGCTCTCTACTGTGTCCTTGAACACTGCCAGATTAATGATCAAAGCACCTCAAGAGGCATCTTTATCCAAGCCCATACTCCTCACCTCCATATTCATTTCATAACAGCCTTCTGAGGAGCTCAGTTCCATTTCTAGCCCACTAATAGTCTGAGCAGGTCTCTTTGAAATATCGTTGGGAGACCCTGCTGCGCCCATCTGCTCACTACATTTCTTCGGTCTTCTAGGACTACACAAAAGTTCACTCTTTCTGTAAGTCTAACCTCTGCTTAAACTTTTAGGTTTGTCGGTGGTCGGGAAGCTACGCTGCTTTGCTATGCTGATAATTTGCTGGGGTTGATGAGATGTGTCAAGTGCTTTCTGTGCGTGTGTTTTCTCTTCATTGGTCTCTATCATAAGTCGTGCGCTTACTCATCTGTCCCTGTGTGAAGGGTACGTCTAAATCGGTGCTTATTGAAATAGTAAATCAGCATTTGGTATGATGTATGCAGTACATTTAAATAGTATATTTTACTGTCCCGTTCGTCTCTCGTCCTTTTTTCTTTGTTTGCTGTGGCACAGCAATTGGAATTGTCCCAGGCACTGATGTTTGAGTTATGTGCACAGTCACCTTGACTGAAAGAGGTGGGGAAATTGCATTGTGCAAATGGGCAAAGGGGGGTGTGCTTGTCCCCTCCGCCGCCCGGGCTGCCTGCCCTTGGTTTCGGCTCAATCACAGCAGAGACTGTTGACCTTAACAGTTATGGCACCCGCCATTGGATGCAAATTAAGCATTTCCTCTCTTGGAACTTAACACACTGGCCAGAGTAGATGGGTGTGGGTGCTGCCAGTCAGAGGAGCTGTGTGCATGTTTGTGTGTGTGTGGGGGTGGGCACCATTTATCTGAGGCCAAAGCTATTCCACTTCATCTGACTCATGTGGCACTCTACTTTTGAAGGTGCTTGACCTTGATCTGTCTGAAGGATGAGAATTCAAAATGTGTCTGTCCACTACAGTGTTTAATGTGTCTGCTGCAGAAGCCATCTGCATCTAGAAATGGCTTTATGAGGTGGTGGCCAAGAAACCTTGGTACACACTGTAAAATTACTTTAAACTTGAGATGCCCTGGATTCAGTTCAGTTTGGGGAAAAAAATCATGATAAGCGACAAACAAAACCCAAAAACCATTCCAGCAAACAACAGAGAATTAACAAGTCGATTGTCAGAGGCAGATAATTAAAATGTTCCTTTATGTATCATTTAAAAACTAGCGTCTGCTGTTTTGTCGTGCCTTGTGTGTCTAGCGGAGGGCTCAAGCTTGTAGCAGAGTTTCACCTCTTGATACTTAAAATGAACATTGATTACAGATTGCTTTTGGGATGTTCCTCTGAGGAACTGAAATAACTTGTTGCAGCCTGGTTCTGTGCTCAAACTGACTTAACGTGCGTTTGCTGATTAGCACAGGAAAGTCAAACTTACATTTTACCATCATTTAACTCCAGCTGAAGGTGAATTGAAAGTGACTATTTTTCATTGTGAACACACCTTATCACACAAATAGTACCCAGGGAACCGTGTGGTAGGACAACCTTGCTTGAAGTGGTACTTGAACCCGCAACCCCCTGTTCACAGGGGCAAGCCCCTAACCACTAAGCCACCAATGCCGCTCCAAAAATGATCAGAGTCCTTGGAATAAAAACGTGAAATGTTTACTTTTATAAACTAAATGTATTAAGTTAATCTTTTGTAGATAGTTGCAAATGTCTACTGCAGGGGATGGGCAACAGTTTTGGAGGGCTGATGTCCATCACAGATTTGTAGTTACCCCGCTCAAACACACCTGGTTCAATTCACTTGTTCATTGTCGGTTTCAGTGAGTGTGCTATCAAACTGTGCTGGACACAGGCTCCAGCAATGGAGTTGCCCACCCATGATCTACTGTATTCTGGCTAAAGACATACAAACAGCTTGAGATACTCGTATAGGCAAGAGCATACTAAAAATTTTAAAGACTTGCCCAGTAACAACAGAGGTCTATAGAATGAGAAGGATTTATATTCATACTTTAAAAGTGTTATCTATCTTTATTCATGTAACGAAAGACTGCAGATAAATAAGATCTTTGCCTGCAAGCCATATTTTTTTCCTGGTATCTTCAGTGTATTCACCATTTGCAGCCTGTCTTCCCCTTGAGCTTAGGCTGGGGGCTCTGGCCCAGGATCACCAAGGTGATGAGTCCCATGACAGCAATGCCGTTGCAAACCGCTTACCTAGTCCCTGCCCTCCCCCTTGCTGCTCCTCGTCCTTTTTTCAGGAAGAATGGCGTGATTACTAAATGCGCCAGGGTGGTGGAGGTGGCCCTGGTGGAGCAGTAATTGTCTGTGTAATGATAACGGGTTGAGTGTTGAGTGCTGGATGAGGAGTCTCTAATCACAGGCTGCCGTGTGGGCGAAGCTTTTGACTCTTTGGGTTTTTAACAGATTAAAGGCATCCCTGTGCTTATTAATTCAGCTCAGGCTTTTAATATGAACCTTGGACTATGCAGGGAC
Source organism: Lepidarchus adonis (assembly GCA_037576955.1). Lineage (NCBI taxonomy): Eukaryota > Metazoa > Chordata > Actinopteri > Characiformes > Lepidarchidae > Lepidarchus > Lepidarchus adonis. Next base: position 8,060,266 of record JBBIGC010000018.1, on the reverse strand, counting down.
CCAAAGAGTGCTCCAAGAAGGGCTTATTTGGCCCCATGAGTGGAACATGGACTTGGTAAGGTGTTCTCAAAATTTTGTTATACAATCTTTCTTTTTTGCAATGCTTGTTTGAAGATTTGAACATGAAAACATTTTTTGATGGGTGACTAGTAAGCTTGTTATTTACTGTGGAAGAGGACCTTTGTCTCTTCATGACATTGGATTATAGTAGTGTAAGACATGATTGAAAACTTCTATATTACAGTATTTTACAGCTATCGATTTGAGATGATATTTTCATTGTGGTTCATTAATAATAGCGATGTAAAATATTGTGATATTGCAATGCTATGACAGTGTGCATTATAAAGATAGGAGAAGGCATTGCAGAGAATACATATTCTGTTATTTATGATATTTCTCTGTATTTGCATTGTTGGAACGCTAAAGTTTACAAAAAAACAACCAGCATGAATCACCAATCAGCAGTCCAGTACAGCACATTCAAGTTCATGCGTTATACTCCACCCTTCTCACAGCTTTAGTTCATTATTAACTGAACACAGCCATAATTTATCTTTAGTTCAATTCTGCTAAAAATATTGTAGAAATATTGAATTGTGAGCTAAGTATTCATATCAAACTGTTAGCTGAGTGCATCCTTACACTTTCATTAATAATAGTAATAAATGTAGCCTTTAAGCATTTATTATTCCTATTTATAATTCACTCCTATTTATAACAGTAACTATACATATGTGCAATCTGTATATACTGCCCAAACATTACACTGCACTTTGCTCTATTTTGTACAATTCTTTGTATTTCTGGTTAGATGCTAACTGCATTTTATTGACTTTGTACTTGTAATCTTCACAATGACAAAGTTTAATCTGATCTAATTACAAACAATGCTAAAATGTCTTCCAAACACTACATGGCTTGGTTTTATTGTATATCTTGAAATTACACTAGAACCATACACAGTACTATAAAGACTAAAAAGACCAGAGAGTGTTTCGAACTGTAGTTTTAAATAAGTACCCAGCAAAAGAGTTAGATCTTTTTTAGTTTAGTTATAATTTTTATGTTTTTTAAAAAATGTTTTTATAGTTATAGCTGTTCAGATAACTAAGGGTTTTAGGTGTAGGAAGTACCCGCAAGGGCAGGACGACGTTTTACATGGTTTAATAAAAGCTGAACAAAAGAGCATACAGTAAATAAACAGTAAAGGAATAAACTGGCAACTAAACAAGAGTACAACAGACCATTAAACAGAATTACAACAGTAGACCCGACAAAAGAGTGAGATGTACACAAGAACTAAATACTCTACAGATCAAGGAACACCTGGACATGGGGGAGGAGTTACAAACAAGGTGCAGGTGAAGAGAAAGCATGGAAAAACACCAGACATAAGACAGGAATTGTTACAATAACACTAAAACCTGTACTATCTGTTTCATCTAGAGAATAAATCTACTGTAGGTGTAAGGGTTGGGTGGATGGATGGATAGTTTAACACTATCTATAGCGTCCGCGAACTCACTGTTCAGTGCCCTTCAAAATAAAAGCCTTAACTGAACCTAATCAATGACAATGACAAAAAATGAACACTTGAACTTAAACAAACAATAATGTCATTTACACTATCTTATATAGACATAGAGCGTAACAAATATGAAATGACAACACAAACTTGGAACTACCAGAAGCATTAACAGAACCAATGAAATAATTAGGATGTATCAGTAAAGAAAACCGGCTACGAGTACTGGTACACAAGATATATATATTCTATATATATACAGAAACTAACCTGGAACACCTGGACAAGGAGGAGGGCTTACAAACAAGGTGCAGCTGAACAGAGAAAGCCTACATCGTTGCTTCGTCAGTTTACCGTGGAGGAACTGATATCATGTGGGATTGGTGGTGTGTTCAACCCCACAAAGAAAAACAAACTGAAACAAATTAATCTAATTTGACTGAAAGCTTTATAGCCAGTGAGGCTGCAAAGTTCTAGCTAAAATTATAACTAGACATGAAGAACTATGATTTAAACTTGATTATTGTAGCTTGTGAGGCATTAGGAGCAGTATTACCCCCAGCGATCCTATTCCACCCCCAGCTGGCTTGCGGGCAGAGGGCAAGAGCAGCGTCCGTCTAGACACGTGGCATCATTAACCTGCCGTGACCCTCGCTACGCTGCTGATGAATTCATTCTCACATCTCCCCAGTCCGCTAGCCTGGTCTAAAAGGCTAACCCTGCCTCACCCCTCTCAGCTGTTTCCTCCACCCCCCAGACCTCCTCCCTTGGGCCACTGTTTTGGAAGGCCTAACTCTTGGGGCCTGGATGGTCCATTAAGGCTAGTAGCCCTTGCCTTCTGCACGCATAAATTGACACGAGGTGGCCGTAGACTCTTCTCTCTCCCAGACTGCTGAATAATTCAAGGTGTCTGGGCCCGAGTCTGGCCCTGGGCCACGAGGAAGTGTATGTGTGGGTGTGTGGGTGGGTGTGTATGTGTGTGGGTGGGTGTGCATGCGCAAGCTGGCTTTTACAAGGATGCATGCAGAGGGGCAGGGGTTAATAACAGGTCTGCACCCCCTGTGTCAGCAGCTGCGCCCTCCACATATGAAAGAATCCTGTTCTGTTGATTAGATTTTTCGAAAGGGATCAATTTTTAATCAGCAGAGCATCTGACTACGGTCAATAAGCACGTCGCTGGCAAGACAGTTGCTGGACACCCGTCTTTATTTACAGGACTGTTTGTCTTTTTACTGTATGCAGATTTCTAGACGGGAAACGGCCAAGGCAGTCTCCTTTACTGCAAAGGGCAAAAAGGATATTTTCATTAAAAACTTTGTCTCTGTCATGCAGGAGTGTTCAGTTGTCTTATAGCTCTGCGTCTTCTTTGCACATATAGTTACTGGAGAATGCAATATTTTATGTTTTCATTTATTTGTTCTTTTGGCCCTTGGACATTGATGTGCTATATGTCTGCAGCCATGAGGAGCTAGTGAGGCATCTTAATACCACCATCAAATTTTCAATGGGCCACAGGGAGGTTGTAACATTAAATAATGAGCGAGTCATAAACTGCTTCCCTATCTCCATTTCAGGTACCATACATTCTTCTGTTAGTTACGCCCTTACTATGTGTACAGATGGGCTTCCTATCTGTGTATGGGCTTGTTGTTGGAAAATAGGCCTGCTGTTAAGGAGCTACAAATTCAAGTTAAAGAGGCTCCAATAGTTTTGTTAAGCAGTGTTTGTTAGGGATGCATCGATGTGCGATCAGTAGGTCGAAGCCAGTATCCAATCTGCTAATGATGCAGATACCAAAAAAAAACAAACAAAAAAAACAACAGAAATTAAGGCATTTATTTGGCTTAGAAAAATAATACATGCATGTAACTCATATATGTATTTTTTAATAAAATGAGAAAAAGGAAACCACTGTATTTAAGCCTTACCTAAACAGTCTAAACAGAGGAGCTCTATAGCACAATAAATGCATTATTAAATCTGCCTGATGGCAATATTAAATATTTCAAGCAAATACTTATCTCTGTACTTATCATCATGCAATGTTATCATGCATCCCTACAATTTTCTTGTTGTAAACAAATAAATTTCAAATCAGTAAATAACCAAAAAAGATACAGATAAATAGAAGAACCTCGCAAAGTGTTTTTTGGGGGGAGAGGGGGGATATTGGGGATATTATAGAGGCATTTGCAAATGACAGAAGGGTTAATCAGATGAAGAGTGAAGAGAACAAAAATCTTAAAGTTACAGCTTATAGTCTTATGCAAAAGTTTGGCCACCACCTGATAAATAACATGTTATGACATGTTATTTTATTTTATATTAACACAGTCTCTCTAGGACATGAAAAATATTTTCAGCAAACATTCCAAAGTCTCAGATTCTTTTTGCAAGGTTTCAGACCCTAATCAGCTCATTAGATCTGATGCATGGCAACAGCTGTCATTAGTTAATGTCAGATAGGTGCCAAATGCTCTGACTCTTTAAATCTTGTGCACACATTTGTGGACACTCAACAACCATGGGTTCCACTAAGTAGCTGTGTAAGAAATAATAATAAAAAGTCATTGATCCAAACAATGCAGCAAAAGGCTACAAGAAAATAGCAAGCATTTTCAGCTTGCAGTTTCCACAGGACTGAGAAATGTAATTAAGAGATGGCAGTTCAGGGGAACTGAGATCTGGAAGACCAAGAAAACTCTTGGAGAGTTCTGCTCGTATGCTGGTAGGAAAGACAAATCAAAATGCCCATTTGACTGCAAAAAAACCTGCAGGATGATTTAGGAGACTCAGGAGTGGTGGTGCACCGTTCCGCAAGACCTTCATGAAAGAGTCAGCAGAAGAAAACCTTACCTCCCCATCATAAAATCATAAAATCTAACATCAGAAGTATGCAACAGAACATCTACAGGAGCCTGATGCCTTTTAGACTGATGAAGTTAAAATAGAACTGGCCACAAGCAGCAAAGGCATGTTCTATACCAAGACATATTGGTATAGAAAAGGAACAGCATTTCATGAAAAGAACACCTTGCCAACCATTGGCAGCATGGAGGTGGAGCTATCATGCTTTGGGGTTGTGTTGCAGCCAGTGGCACAGAAAACATTGCACGAGTGGAGGGAAGAATGGATTCCACTAAATACCAGCAAATTCTGGAAGCAAACATAACACCATGTGTAAAAAAGCTGAAGCTGAAAAGTGGATGGCTTCTATAACAGGACAATGATCCCAAACATACCTCAAAATCAACCATGGACGACCTCAAGAGATGCAAGCTGAAGGTTTTGGAATGGCCATCACAGTCCCCTGATTTAAAAATCATTGAAAATTTGTGGGTAGATCTTAGAAGAGCTGTGCATGCAAGACGACCAAAGAATATTACAGAACTAGAAGCATTTTGCAGGAAGAATGGGAGAAAATCCCAAGTACAAGAATTGAAAGACTTTTAGCTCTAAAAAGTGTTTGGAAGCTGTGATATCTGCCAGAGGAGGTGTTACTAAGTACTGATTATGTAGGGTGCCCAAACTTTTGCAGAGTGCAACAATAATGTTTTTATTTAAAAAAAATATCTTTTTTTCAATTTATGACATAAAAAGTTACTATGCAAAAATGTTAGAGAGACTGTGTTTACAACAAAATATGTTATATATTGAGGGGTGACCAAACGTTTGTATAAGACTGTAACTATAGTTAGGATACCTTGCCTCAGTTTGTCTTCTTATCTCTAACTGGAAGGGTGCAGAGAACACTTCATATTCAATAAAGATAAAATTTTTATGGTCTGTTTAGTCAGTGATGCTGCTTTCAAAGCTCTCAAATAGTTTGGTGGTTTGTAGCACAAATTTCTGCCGTTTGCAAAGTGCACACTGCTAAAAAAACATATCTTTGCACATTTAACAGGTGCTTTAATTCGGTTGTCATGTTCCTAGCCCTGTACCCTGTGTGGGATGAGAGTGTAATCCACTGTGCTCACCAATCAGTCACATCCCAGGTATAATGCTTTTTGCAGGCATTCTTCAATGAAAGGTAAAGGTGTACCTTGTTAGACTCTTACTGAGACAATGCCAGATTGGTTGTGTTTGTTAGCACAAAAATACTATAAAAATACTATATCATTTTGTGAACTGTCGAGGCTGAGTGATACATTTTGCATTATGCAAATTTATCATAATACGACAGATAAAAATATAAAATATCTCCTCTAAGTAGTCATTTAAAAAGTTATCTTATTTTGCCATCATGCCCTCATCAAGTTTAGATTTGAATGCATGTTATGTCTTTGGTATTTTACCCAGTCAATAATACTTTGAAGTGAGCAGGTGTGCACTCTTAGCTCTGCATCTGTAAATAATAGCAGATAAGCATTACATTCATTTTTTCCCCCTACAACAGTGCACTCTAACATAATGTATTAAACAAGATTTTTGCTGATGTTAATAAATATGCCGAGGCTTGGTTCTGGGCGTTATTATTGGCCAACCAAAGTATTGGTTGGGCCTTAGAACACAATGATTATGCCAAGCGTGTCTCAGCAGCACTAATGTACACAATCAGGTCCTTATAATTAGCTGATTATCAGTCTAATCACCTTCTATTCAACACTGAAGACGCAGTAGGTTGCCCTCTGTGACTTAAAGAGGAATTCCACCTATTTTTCTACATTTCTGCATAATCAAAATTGTTGAGATGTAAATAATGTCACCCTGAGTGGGTAGATGTGAAAGTTTTGCTCTAAAAAGTTGTGGTAGTGAATGGAATAAAACATCTGAAGAGTTAATTGCCTCTAAAAGCTCCTCCACAGAAAGCTGTTACATAACAAATACTGCCTGATAATATGTTTTGGAAGTTTTGAGAAGGTTTTGTAGAATTTTTTTTACAGGATCATGTTGACAATAGTAGCCTTTAATCAATAATTTCCTTATCGTTACATGTAGCTCAGAAGAAACATGCAGGTTGATTGCTGGTTTGGGACAGTCACAGAGAACAATCTGAGCTGATTTCTCTACCGTGAACCATTTCACAAAAAAACACTCTGAATTCCTTTATTTAGCTTATAGAACCACTTATGGATATTGTTTGGAAAAGTTGGTTAAATTATATTTTAGCTGATGTAATTCTTATAGAAGGGACTCACCTGTGGTGGGGGATGGGTGGGGGGTCACAGCTTGGTTATAGAGAACAATATGTAAGCATAAGTGGGAACAAACTCTATTACATGCATACAACCAGTGCTGCATTAATTGCCATGGAGATAACATTTCTACTTTATGAATCCGACTTGATTTGACTTCATTTAACTTTGCATAAATTAAATATTGGTGAATTTCTGTGTACACTGTGTAATACAGAAAGGCAAACATTCTCCTTTTGTCTCAAAACCCTTCATCCTTATCACCCTTATGCTTGTATTATGTAGTTTTTAATGTAGTCTCTCTCTCTTTCTCTCTCTCTTTCTCTCTCTCTTTCTCTCTCTCTCGCTCTCACTCTCTCTCATCCCTCCCTTGCTTTCATTTTGGACCACACATGAAAACTTGTGCTTAACCACGTCGGAACAGAGAGACAATAGCCGGTCTCGCTTTCAGTGCTTTTGATACTTTTACTGACTCGCATGGGAAAATGTTTGTGTGTATGCACCACGTAGCCGGTAGCGCTCTCGCTCTCTCCCTCCTCACTCCCTTATTATAGCGCTCTGGAGGCTGGTCTAGCTTTTGAATTCCTTGCTGATTGCTTGCCTATAGCAAATAAGCTCTCTGTGCTTCTTCTTCAAAACTTCGTCCTCTTGTTAAAGTGTCCTACTTTTAACAAAGTGCTGCAATAAATCAGAACACCACTTTCCCCATGCATGGAGAAATAATAAATATGTATAGTACGCCACACTCTTATTTCAAAGTGTTGTGAAACGGGGAGTAATTGTGTGGTTTTTTTCTCTCCTTCTTAGCTCTTGTGTGACAATGGGGTAATTAACTGCAGTCGTCAGCGTCATGAAGCAGGCAAGAGGAGTCGTTTTAAAGTAGAGCAAATGTAAAGTAGATTAAAATAAAGCTGCCCATATTGGACTGTGCAGGTTGCCCTCATCAATGGTAAGAAATAAATCATACCAGTAACATTATGAGACGAATGGTCCAGAGACAACTCCCTCTGGAGGAGAGTGTGTTGCATGCTCCACAAGGGTCGTAGAGAGAATGCAGTGCAGGTCAGTGGGGAGTGTGCCCCCCTCTGGCTTATCAGAAGCCTACCTGTCTTCTTCTGTTTCTGCATTCAAGCTCCAATCAAATTCAATTTTTTTCCAGCTAACTCAAGATGGGACAATGCAATATATGATATTTGCATATGCCAGTATGACTATACAATATCTAAGTGAATTAGATTTTCCCTGTATAAATACTACTTTAGCTTGAAAGTGAGGTTTGAAATGAGCTTTTAATTAAAGTACTTTATTTTAGAGTAACATCTAAAAGTAGGGAGTCCTGCTCAAAATACACAAACACTCTATAACCCCACTGGAAGAAATAAACAGCTAACACAGCCTCACATAGGATTGGATCTGAATAGTTCTTTTGTTCCCTGAGTATAATAATCAACCCTAATAAAAATTATCAATCACCTTTAGGTCATGATAAAGCTATGCTCAGCAGTCTGAGCATTCTGCAGAAGGAGGAGCTCTTAGCACTCTTTGCTCTTACTTTTTCTTCTATGTTACAGTAGAAGAAACCTACACCAACTGGGCCTCATGAATGCTCATGTTGGTAGCTACAAATTTCATATGAAGCTGTTGTAAATTGCAAATAAATGATTACTTAACATGATATATGATTTGTTGTCCAAAAAAATACCAAGATTTCTCTGTTGCTAAAATAATCAGTGTGTTATATCATCAATGAGCTAACATATTACTGGTTTACTCTCCTTCTGTGTTTTTCCACTAATACACGTTTTTATTTTGTATCATTTAACTGAAAACACCACAACAAACAGTGTAAAATACAACCCCGTTGAACATCAAGTGCAGAATTAATAAGGCATTATCATCTTGTCCAGTAATTTCTAACACAAATAGTGTCCCGCTGCACTGTTTGACTTAGGCCTGCTTGATATGCACTGTAGTCATTCAGGGAGTCATTTTGGACCAGTGCAAACAAAAAAGGCGCAGTTATTAGCTCGGACTGTGGCGTATCAGACATGAGGAGTGAGTTCATTTTGAGAACATGAGGGCCTTTCTGCGTTGCGGCTGCCGGGGGGGCTGTGGCCTCCAGCAGGGAGAGAACCTCTGGCAGTCTCACACTTCAGGGCCAAAACAACTCTTTTCTGATTGACTCCCAAATCCTCACTATTGCATCATGTAATAAAGTTAAAGTAAAAGTGGGAAAAGGACTGTAAGTGGTTCATTATGCTTAATGCATGGGCAAATCTGCCATGCAACAGCATATGAGTGTGTGATTTGTGTGATACAGGAAAACTGGGTGAATATTGCATCTTATTTTTGCAGTCTGTCTTATAATGTAATAACCAGACGCTAATGTAGGGAAATGGGCTTGTTAAGGAAGCATTTTGGGTAACTCTTGAACAATGCCATTGTAAGGTCTGCACAAAATATAATTATTTAAAATACACTATCACACTGTTGCTGTTCAGTTGTGCCAAATTTGGATGCAACCAAACACAAATTTAGCTTTAGGGAAAAATAATTCAAGGTTAAGGTTCATATACTCCCTGTCTTTATTTGTCCATTATCTCTGGTACAAACTTCCAGACACATCCAGCACCTGCTTGTGTTCTTTCAACAATCAAAAATAAAATCATTTTTAAAAAATACTGTATATCTTCTAAAAATAGCCTGTCTCTTATTGATACCTGCTTCCAATAAACACCAGGTTTGAAGAGATGTCGCTAAAGATACACGCTGGTCTCCCCCCCCTTCTACCTCTGTGTTTTAACATAATTTATTCCATAAAATGTTTGAAACGGTTTAAAACAAACCTTAAATCATTTCTGTCATGATATCTGAGGGTTCTTGACGGATATTAAGCGACTATGCTTAAATGTATCGCTGCATTCGGTGTTAAACCACTCCAACAATAACAGCCAATCACATGTATCACCGCTGAACAGATAAAGGGCTTTTATCTTCGGTCAAAATAAATGCAAAGAAGCTGCATGACATTTTGTGGCTGTAAATACCATCACCATTCCGTCTGTGAGGAAAATAATAGCCCGTCTCCTACAAACGCCTGTCTCTATTAAAAGCTGAGCCATCAGAATAATTTTTTGAATAGATGTCGGAGCTACTATTGGAAGATATACAGTACTGAACTGCATTCTCAATACAACAACAGTGGGAATAAATAAGATAAGTAGTATGAATACAGGAGGTTACAATTTCCCTTTTACTCTGCCAGAGTTCAGCAGAATTATGCATTTGTCCATCAGCTAATTGTATGCAACAAATATCTTGGAATGCACTTCTCCACTCTCAGAGTGTAAGCAATTTCCAACAGCAATGGGCGTGCTTCATTAAATTGAGTGTCTGGAATGAAGAAAGACAGCAGAAGAGGAACAGTTAAAAGAAGCGTTTTGCTAAATGAAACATTTGACAGTTGTGGGTACTGTGAATCAAGATACGTCATTATTTTAAGAGCAATTTCCCTATTGAATGATTGCGAAATGAACAGACCTACTGTCTATCCTTCATATGACGGCACCATTAGCATCCAGTGGAATGTAGCATGCGAGCCCTTATTTATCAGAACCTTTTTAGCTGTGGTTCAATAGCGGTGGAGTCTGCCGGGGCACATCCAGAGAGGAAGGGCAGTGATCTGGGCTTGGCGTCAGGCCACTGACAACTTCTTATTTACTGTCCAGATGGATGACTCATTTTATGCACCTTATCGTAATGCATTCGGATTTATGGTAGGTAATGGGACAGAGGGGAATACCCCTGGAGAGGCACAAACTGAAGACTGCTCCTTTTTCTCCTGTGCAATTCAGGTTTTAGCGCCAACAAGGATGAGACTCAGATAATGTGGCGGAAGGGAACTCATTGAAGAGAAAGTTAATAGTTCTGATTGAGACAGATGATGGACAGCTTAATAAGAAAATGTCCCGTTAATGGTGGATGCGTTAACGGCTTGCTGTTTGGTGGTAAACTGTAGGTTGTGGTTGGAAATGGGTGACCCAAGCTGGCAATAATGGACAAGCTACCTTCATTCAGTGTTAGGCTCTTAGAAGATGGAGAGATTCCTTAAAAGTGCTGATGCCAGCTTAGATTTCTTGTTCGCTTGTCTCTGCCTTATCTGCTGTCAGTCAGAAAGGAAAAGTGATTTAGGATCTGACCAACGTCACAGACACATGTCAGCTTATCAGGGGTTTGGTGAAGATGAAATGCTTTAGGTATGGAATGAGCCATGCTACATGAAACAATTAAAAAGGATCTAGTACATTACTGCATAATTTAAAGGCTGAGATGTAAACCAAGTCTTTCAGATTGGGTTTCTGTTAATGGTCAATAGTTGATAAGCGTACCATTGGTATACAAACCTTCTAGCTCTGATTTTGTTATATTGGTGGTGCATAGTGCTATAATCTTGCAGGTCTGAGTGAGTGTTAAAATAGATGAACATTGTTGATGAATAAGATGGTTTTACCTGCTTAGCAATCACACCTGTGATTAATGTCTTCAGATAATGAAGAACCAATAGTATGAAGGATTCACTTGTGACCTCAGCAGTCTGACCTCTAAATGATAGACTTTGCATGTATTCTTCTATTTCTTTGCATTTGGTTTGCTTGAAGATTGGCTTGCTGAACTTGCTTCCATCCATACGAAACGTGCATTAATGTTTGCCATTATTAATCAGGTTTAGTGGAAACCTGCTATTGTTACTTTCACAGGCATTCAAAAGCTGAAGGGAAATGCAAACTTGCCGATGTTTTAGTTGTGCCGTCTTTACAGACCCGTCTTTGGTTCCTGTTAAAGGGAGTATTTGTCTGTTTTGATTTGATTAACGTTGGTCCAACAGTGATGCTGTTGAACAAGTGAAGTGCACCACATTTGCTAATACAGAACAGTGATTAGGATCGAGCTCCAGTGTGACTTGGAGCGCCTCGACTTAGTGTGGCAGACTGTAGAAGACAAGAGAGGGAAGGAGGGGAGAAGTATGTGCTTATTATAATGCCGTCTTTGTTCTGACAAGTGTACTCCCAAAGCCAGCTCTGTGTGTGCATGTTGTAAATGGAAAATGAAAATTTCATTGTTGTGTGTGTGTGTGTGCTGTTTAATCCAATAATGATCTGATGTAACAAACTGCCGTAATATCTCTCAGCATACTTAATCAGAGCGGACTTAGCCCTGTCGCTTTTTATTAACCTCTGTTGAAATGGGAGAAGGGCTTCACTAATCTGCAATTGTTGGCTTTGGCAGTCTGAAGCTAGCGCAAAACAGACTTGGCAGTCGGCAAGAAAGTAAAGGCTTTATAATGACGACGAGGGCCTTGCTGCTATTTGAGCCTATTAAATCTAATAATGTGCAGCCAGCTTGGAGGGCCATGCTGCTTGAATAAGGGTGCATGGTGTTGGAATGATTTTTTTAAGCTCCCCACCTCCCACTATTTTCATTTCCAATGGTTTGGTTATCCCTCACCCACCTCTCTCCCCGCGATGTGTCGCTTCTCTTCCCCATAGGGAATTAGCAATGCAATTAAAACCTAATGACCTTTAAATCAAGGCTTATGCCATTCAGTCTCTCTGCGCATGTGTCCATGTGTGTTTGTATGCATAAGTGATGGAGATGGAAAAAGTGGACCTGCATATCTCCCCTTTAAGAGCCCTTTAAAATTGCATTAGCTTGGCTCAAGCTCACCTTGACTGTGGGTGGTAAACATGTGATCCTTTCACTATGTGTTAAAAAAAAATCACATTCGTAACAGTATTATCAGGTTTAAGAATGGATCCCCAGTACACCTCTCTGTCTCTCCTGAGGGGGGCATTTATGACCTGTTGTAGAAACCACTGTAAATGATTTTGGTGCATCAGAATATCTTAGGTGGGCTTTTTTGTGGGGCCTCACACACCCAGACTAAAATAACTGGGCTTTAGGTGTTGTTTAAACTCTTATGTAGGGATGTTGTGTTATTTTTTGTCATCAAGTAATCCTCCAATTTTTCTACTGAGAAACAAGTAAAAAAAAAGTCCAAATCAAGTGATCATATTTGTTCCAAAACATGTTTTGATCTATTTTCATGAATTTTCCTTTTTGGAAAGTATATATATATATATATATATATATATATATATCCACATTTGT
>JBBIGC010000018.1:8023300-8035784 GCA_037576955.1 Lepidarchus adonis | reverse complement strand
ACACACACACACACACACACACACACACACACACACACACACACACACACACACACACACACACAAACGCACACAAATGCACACACGTAAATGCACAACACAGGCTAGTTTTGCGCAGAAAAACGTGCACCTGTGGCCTCCATTGATTCTGCTTTTGGACTCCTCCCTTCATGCCTTTAGAGTTCATAGAGTAATATTTTTCACAGCAGGTCATGAGATAGCCCTGAGGTGAACACAGGGCCAGGGAAGGCCTTGCCGCTCCAAAATGAAAGAAAAAAGGCCTCCCTGAGCTCCCTAAGCTGACCTCTGGAGCTGGGCTGGGGGAGGGGATCGATTGGGCCGACCTAAATAGATTTTGTCACCTCCCCCTCTTCTTTCTCTCCACCTGTGCACGTTTCAGTCCTGCCATCCAGGACACTGGGCTAAAGGGTCAACATTTTCCCTCTGTTTCATATGCCATAATGCTGAAGGTCCCAGAGCATCAGTTTTATATTTGTATACAAGATGTATGAAGAACCATTTTAAGGTTTTAAGACTCTATTTTCACTCACTCGTGTGTAGACAATGGCTGCATAATGTATAATGTCCAGATTGTTATTATATTTTAAAAGACCTGTGTTGATAATGGATGGATATCACCAGAATCATGGCAGAGACCAAATCTGATTCTGTAATATCACATCTTAAATGAACTTACGTGTAGTACAGTAGGTCATATGATAACAAAAGTAGCCTAATTTAGACTACAGTTAGCATATGAACTTTGAATACCGTATATCTTCCAGTAGTAGCCCTGGTGTTTATTCAAAAAACTATTGGAGACTGGGGTCTATTTGTGGCGACATCTCTTCTCGTCAGTAAGAGACGGGCTATTATTAGAAGATAAGCGGTAGTTAAATATTGTAGTTTGGTAGGTTTGTTTTTAATAGTCGAACTTTAATTGAATTGACAATGTGGAAGTTTAACGTAAGTGTTATTGGCTGTGTTTTGCTAAAAGTGAGGGGTTGGTATAGTATAGTAGGTAATAATGCTTGTTTGAGGACAGCAGACTGGTCTGGTGGGGCCTAGGCCATCCCACATGGATACAAGCCCCTCCCAGATTAATTGTGCCATGCTGTCAGCTGTTATAGTAGCCTTAGTTAGCAATGTCAGTTTTTGAGCAGTTTGAGCATTGATTGTAAATTTTTTTCTATATGGTTTTGATATTCTGGTACTTGTGCTCACAGGCTCATTATTCTTATCAGAAATGAAAAGTTAATGTCATGTTTATAACTCATTTGTAATATGCAGACGAACCCTCTAATCAGCCTTTGAATTGTGTGTTGTGCACATCCTGACCAACCACAGTTACATATGAATGTATGTGGTTGTTCTGATGAGTCAAGGTATTCATGTAGTCCATCAAAAGTAAACACATGCAATCAAAACAACACAGGCTGATCTTTAACCATATCACAGCATTGCTTCATCAGTGTTCGTGTAGAATAGTGCAGTAAATACATGTAATACACAAATATTTGATCTATATTGTGTAGACTCTTAAGGCTTATGGTCAACAGAGTGTATCTGAGTACGGGGCCCTCTTCTATTTAATGTGGGTTTTTTGTCTCAGGTACTTTTTCTCTCATGTCTCTCGGTAATAGGGCCCTTTTCTCTGCTGTGCAACAGAGGCTTCATCACTCTCCCTCTTTCTCCCTCTCTCCTGTCCCTCTCTGTGCCTGGCTCACCGAGCCACTCAGCTGAAACGGTGTTCACTGAATGAAGTTGATGAGAAGTGTGTCCAGAGAGGACGCCCAGCAGGCAAGGCTGTGCGTGCGAGCGAGAGAGAGCGAGAAACAAGGGTTCCTCTCAGTGTTTGTGTATGCGGTGGTTTTGCAGTGTTTGTATATGTGTACTATGCTGGAGTCTCTGTTCATTTGAGGGACAGAGGGGAAGACGATAGGGAGGGGGTGAATGAGAGCGAGAGTGAGAGTGAGAGAGGGAGGGAGATGGGAAGAGAAAGGGATACTCTGGAGGTTGCGTTGATGCACTATTATTTGGTTTACTTACCGTGCATTTTCAAATGGCCTGCCAAATGATATATCAATGAAAATCTGCTCTCTGAGTTATGACCATCCACTTATTCATCTGATGATGGAGAGACTGAGCGCCATGTCCTGGAACGCCTCGCTCTTATTGTGCCCCATTACTTAGCCTCTCCTAGTAGCACTAAGTGATTTTTAGAATGCATTGCCATGGGCTCTTTTCTTCCTCCTTGACTGTATTTTCCCCCTTAAATGGCAGTGAACTACATTTGCACTTAAAACATATTCTTTAATCTTCTGTTATTTTACATACAAATTGCATCCTGGGCAATGCATTCATCATTGCTCATCTCTTCCACTCCTCTCATAAATGAAAAATGTATCGTAAATGAATAATGGATCGCACTGTAGCATAATTTTCTTTGTGGTGTGTTTACAGTTTTGAATGTTTTTTGCTTGATTTTTTTAAACTTTTGGCTAGTAAAGCAAGGCTTATATCCTTTCACTTTGAATCTTCTGAAGAAAATGATTGGCGATCGGAACACATTGACTGATATTGCTGGAAATCTGAAGTTTGAAGCCTTGAAAAGCATTCCCGCTTTGATTACACAGGGCTCGAATAGACGTGCGTGAAAAGGAAAGTGTGGTCGAAGGAGAGTTTGGACTCCTGAGATGCTTCAGATCAATTAACTTGTGGTATCTGTGGAAAGGCTCAGATAACGCCGCTAAAAGCCTCCTGATTTAGTTTGAACTTAATTTCTTTTTTTAGCCGCTGTCCCCTCGCTATCTCTCGCTGTGGTGCTGTCACTCCAGCTGGAGCAGAAGAGGGCCAAATCCCTGACGTCCTTCGTGTGCAGCCGAGAGGAGTGAATAGGTATGAGTGCGACAAGAGCACTGTGGGTGGTCGGGCTGGGGCTGAGACTCCCCCCGTGTTGATGGAATTGTGTATGTATAGTAACCTCAGGCACCTTTCTGAATTGTCCAGGACTTCCTTCTGCCTCCATACTTACTCCTGTGATCTGACCCACATACCACACATTTCTGCTGTATCTGTCTCTATTCAGTTCCAGCATCAGTGCATACACCTGATCTAATGATGGATTTCGTTGGGACTGAGTGTTATGAAGAATGGGAGGGGTTCACACTTCACAAAATCCACTTGGGCAATACTTTCACTGTGGGAGTCACAACCAGCTGAGAGCGGCAGTGTTGGGAACAAGAAACTGTAGACATTGGCCCTGTGTTCATTTCTGCTTTTTCGTGTTTCATCAATATTATACAAATATTTTATATTGCTGTTAATAAAATATGAAAACAGAAGATTTGTTTATAGCACAGTTTGCGTGAGTGATCACAATTAGTGCAATTGGCTTACTGCCTTATTTTTAAACAGATATAATGTTTTATCAGTGGAAATAACGGGGGAGTGTAGAGTTGCATGGCAAACTATACAGATCATTCTTTCCATTTATTTCCCAAACCACTTATCCATTTCGAGTTAGGGGGAAGCTGGAGCCAATCCCAGCTGACTATGGGCACAAGACAGGGTTTGCCCTGGACAGGAGGCTGACCAATCACAGGCCAACAAAGAAACAGAGAAACATTCACACAGACTCTCGCACCTATGGGCAATGTAGAGTAGCAAGTCAACTTAAACTACAAGCCCTTGGACAATGGGAGGAAATCGGAGAACCCAGGGGAAACATGAACTGTGGTGCGAGAACATGACATGGACCAAGTACCAAGTTTTGGCTTCTTATATCCTGACTTGACAGACAAAGTAATTTTGCTACCAAACACTAGAAATCAATAGCCACCCAAAACGTTTTTGGTATATGGATCTCCATAATGTCTCAAACATCATCCAGCTCTTTGTTAAGGTATTATATATATGTAAATGAACAAAACTTCGCCATGAACCTCAGCACTGTGGGTAGCCACTTGAGACAACAGGTGTTGTGGTGAATTCCATAACCCCTCCATGTGCATACTTGCACAGGCATATGGAAACTAGATTACGTTCACAGTTTCTGATGTTTCTGCTTATAAATGTTCAGTGTGGAATCGCATGATTAACAAAAATGTATAAATAAGAGCAACAGAAATGACAAATGTAATCTGTAGCATGATACATGATGGAGGAATCCCATTTCTGCTCAACTGATCTATACATTAGGAGTCCACATTGTTCAGCTGTGATGAAGTGTTGTTCAGGTTTATAGCTCAAGTTCTAAACCAAGTAAGCTCCACCATAATAAAGAAGGATGAGATTTGAGTGGGTTGAGAGAAGACTTGGGGATGTACTTGCCTAAAAATTGCACGACTGTTTACTTCTAGTGTCTGATAGCAACATTAGCCTCATAGCTCTGTGGTTTGGCTGATTTGACTACATCTGGGGCAAGTGCAAAACTACATGTTTGGTTTTTTTTTGGCTGTGCCATGTCTTCACAATTGCAGCTTTGCTTGTGCTTTCCTGCTACCTCTCTTCCTCCATTCAGCTCCAGCATTGTGCTTGCATCTGCGCGTGTAACTGATCTAATGATGGATTCAGTTGTCTGGAGGACTGGGTGTGATGATGAAGGGGGGTTCACACTTCAGGAAGCCTCACTTGGGTGTCTCTTTGCTTGCTGTGGGATTCACATAGTCACCCCCTCTCACCAGCTCGAGGGAAACCATCACTCCCTCTTCTCTTCCTGTTCCGCCATCCAAACTGTTCTGGCAAACCCAGGAGGGAAGCGCATGGCTGGTCTATGCGGTGGTGGCTCCTCCGATGTTGTACATTGCCATTCTTCCGCAGTGTTTCCGTTCTCCTCTGAGACGGCCCGATACAGATGGGAGCCGCTGGACCGCGGCGGCTCGTGTCACGATACGCTGCCGAATTCACGGCTGAGCAGAAAACAGCTTTTAATGTGTTCCTCTGCCAAGAGAAAATGAACAGAACGCGCCAAGCCCCCTTTGTTCCCTTTTCCCCTCCCTTTCAACACATTGTTTGACTTGTATTACGAGGGATACAGGCCCAGTTGATTTGTAGCTTGATGAGTGCGTCCAAGAAAAAAAAAAGCTGTCATCAAGGCTCATGATCACCGCTTGTTCTAAAGGTCATACGTCTTGAATTAGCTGTTCGTTATGAAGGCTGAGTGGCGTAGTCTGCAGATTGCAAGCATGCGACGTGGTGTTTGGAGCAGACAAAGAGGTTCTTAATATCTCGATGGTCATCATTTATCAGTTCGACTTGAGGCCTCCTGTATGTGACTGATCGCACACCTGCGACGATGCGGTCTGAGCCGGCTTTGATACATGGGCGATAAATGGATTGATGAATAAGGAGGATGGTGATGGAGAGGGAGTTTTCGCTATCAGTGCGAACGCTCCTCTGAGGTCAGCCATCTATCACCGTTCCATCGGCCATGTTAGTTTGCTTTGGTAATGAGTGAGCTGACATTTACACAGAGCTCACCAACCAGCCACCTCACCGACCAAGCAGCTGACCCGCTGATTATCTCCCAATCTTCGCTCTGGCAGCGTTTGATTTGGAGAAAAAATTAAAAGGAAAGGGAACAGCAAGAAAAGTATGACTTCTCCACAGCCTGCTCCCCGTTTGCATACATTATTATGGGAACAATAAAAATCAATTGGACATCATATGGTAAATATAAACAAATGTGCGGCGCCGCGCAACGTCGAGTGGCCCGTGTTTACTTTTAGGCAGATTTCATTTGGCCGTGAGTTTAAATGGTGATTTACGAGAAGATGGAGTGGGTTGCCTCAGCTTGCCCGATTTTCCCCCTCTGCCTGCCTGCTTGGAATATGAGATGGAAGTTAAACAGTGTGAAGCTGCAGCACTGAGGGGAAGGGCTTTGGACGTGTGGGCAGTGTAGCATCAAATAGATTGTGTTTCCTCCCATGTAAACGGCTAATGTGTGCCGAGTGTTCTGACACAGATGAATGTAAGGAATTTGCTGGAAAGGCTTTACAGCCCGTCTGAGAGACGACGCAGGGAACTGACTGCATGGTACCCTCCCTCAGACGTTTTGTACAACACACACACACGCTCACGATCTCGCACCAGTCCTTCTCTCCCAAACTCCCTGCGCTCCTGCCATGGGCAGCTGTTGAATGGCGGTGTTCAGATTGGTGTGGACACTGGGGATGGCTTTTTATTGGCTGTGGGATAAGAGATGGCTGCTCAAGCGGTGAGATGCATTTGCACTCACATATACTCATTCACACACATACACACACACACACACGCTCACCGTGCCTTAGATCCCACACGGGACATTTGGCAGCTCTTTGTCACAGCCATCAGTGCAGCTACAGGAAATATTGCACTGTGGTTACAGGTTGTGTGAAGACAGGGTGGGCAATATGGCAAAAAATATCAGTGACCGCTTTTCTTTCCTGGCGCTGTCACTGTTTCATAAAATTTATTAAAATATGCATTCTCAATAAATCATATCTACAGGTCATTACAAATCCATGCTCAGCAGTCTGAACTTTCTCCACAAGGGGGTGCTGTTAGCACTCATTTTTTCTGGCTTATCAAAAGCAATCAAAAGACTTTAAATATACTGAAAATCACTATTTGTCGTTGTGAACCGATTCAATTACACAAAGTGCACGAATGAAATGACCTCTGTACGGGGTACCTCAGTGGTTCCTGGGGTGGGACTTGAACCTGCAATCTTCTGGTCACAAAGTCCTAACTATTAGGCTACCACTGCCCTACAGTTGATATTGTGAAGATGTGGTGGGTGCAGGACACCTGCAAACCCAGAATACTAATTAAATGAACTACTCAGGAGGAAGCACTGTTTATTGTATGCGTTTATCACATACAAAGACAGAGAAGTGTGATACTATTTATGCTTCCAAACACACAGCTCATGTTCTTATTCCATCACAAGTGGAATAATTTGTTCACTATAAATGACTCCCAGTTACTTCAGTGTTTGACACTTGGATGGATTTATACGGACATTTCATATAATCAGCATAATTGGTTAACTGTTATGTTTGTATTTGACCAAACGAGTAGGCTAGGATGCCATAGTACACTTCATAAACCTGTGTTTTGCTATTTATCTTCTAGAAACGCTGATTATGCCTTGCTTATATGTCGAGGTCGATATGTTGAGGCTTGTGAAACTGTAGCTGCCTAAAAAGAAATCTTAGGGTGGAACCTTTAGCTATATGTGTATGGTGTTGTAATAGTAGGCAATCATGTTAATCATTAGAACATTAGGACAAGTAGTTGTTCTAGTTAGATTGTTTTATTTCCAGGAATTCATATTGTATTGCATATTTCCAACTTTATTATTTCAATGCTTGTTACAAATTCACTGCCCATTTAACCTTCTGTTCTGTTCTCACAGCTCATTGTTGATTTTATCCCATTGCTGCTTTTTTTCATAATGAAGAGCTGACACTCACCTTAAAAATGAAATTAACCCGTAAATGTCATTTTTTCATTATATAATGATAAACAGTATTTTAAAAGTTCAAAATAAAGTTGTAGAGTTCTGTTGGGGTCTTAAAAGCTGCTTAATTGAAACAACATTGAAACTTTTTTGGGGTAATCATTTTTTAACTTTTTTCTAAGCTTTTAAACGAGCTGTTTTTAATCGCAGCACAAAGTAGATGATCATGCACATAGTAGTCCACAATTTTCTTCTTAATACCCTCTGCCGATATCCATCTGATAATCTATATCTAGAATCAGATCCATTTATAATCTCTTTATTTTATTATTGGGAGGTTTGATGAATCAGAAGACTCAATCAGATGTTAATTAACAAAAATCTAATTCAAAGACTCTAATGAAACAAACAGAATATTTGAATATTAATAGATTTTCAATTGTTGTGGCCTCCTCACGGTATTGCTAGGTTGTCGGTGTTACACAATAATATTCATTTGTAATTTCAGTGATAATGACAGGGAACTAAAACTGACCAAACTCTACATAAATAGTATGTTTTGTTTCTGAAAATGTGCTTTTTCCATTGGTGTTTGATAAAGTAATTTTAGGAAGCTGAACTAAAGGCCTGAAATGAAACAGACTGAGATTTCTGAGGCATTCTCACACCCTGGAAGCATTAGCTCATTATTCATATGACTTTTGTCTTGTTCGCCCGCATGGCGTTTCTGCTGTATCCTCCACTGAATAAGTTTGAGAATGTTTATTGAGTGGCATCTGTGATTTTTTTTTCTCTTTGTGTATCAGACCTGTAACCTTGCTTAGTGAGCTCATGTCATCCCCGTTTTAAATGTACATCTTCGATGTAGGTTACAGTCCCAATCTCACCGCTCTAGATACATTTATTTTTATCTCAAATGAGGAATATCACACCGCACACACTCTCACATGCACTCACTCTCAGGCGCTTATGAGGGAGAAGAAAGCAGCCTGACTCTGACAGGTGGTCCAGGATGGTGTCGCCAAGCCCTCCGGGGCTCTCTGGAGCTCAGGTTTGTGTGAGTTGCAAGGGGCTGGGCCTAGTTCAGTGTGACACAGGTGGTGTGAAACTAAGCCCTCTCCCCTCACCTGAAATATTCACATTCTTCCGGCAGCAAAGCTTTGATCTCTCGCAATCAGCAAGGGAGCGGCGGTGGGGGGAGGGAGGGAAAGAAACAGCATAAACAACAGGAAAAAGGAGCACACCTGAGGAACGAACAGATTGACATTTCTTAAGAGAGAATAAACAATGGCAGGTTATTTGTGTTATCCATCGCTCTGCTTTTTTTTTTTCCCCTCTCCTTCTCCTCCTCCCCCTAACCCCCTCCACACTCTCCGTCGATCGCCGCGCGAAAGTGGGCCAGCATCAACGTCGCAATCGCAACTTTGCCGAGGTAAACTCCTGATTTGGCGCAGTTTGTTATGGATTGTCATGTCACTGGCCCCAATTTATATTCCTCTCCTTACCCTGGTTATATTTACTCCGTAATAAATTTTGGGAAGACATTTTTTTATTTCTTTATTTATTGCGTCACTTATTTATTTATTTAAGCTACTCTTTGGGGTGAACATCAGTCCCATTCTAGACTGCGCCGAGATAGACGATGCTTTCTCGTTTTTTGCCCTTGTGCGAATTTATCATTCCTTCTGCAAGTGTTTCACTCTGTTGTTTCAACATCATTCCAGGAAGTGTACAATCAGTCACTGGCCATGTATTCAGAAATGACACGTATGGTCTGATTTTAACCAGAGTGGAAAGTCAGTGGAACAATGGACCATTATGACAATGATAAATAATACATACTAATTGTACATCCATTTAAAATGTACTTTCACACAAAAGCAATGTCGGGAGACTAATTGCAGATGAATTCTAATCATACACAAGCCATGAGAAAAAAGTGGAGGTTAGATGTGGTGATGTGACAATGGCAGGAGAATTATCTATCATCAAGTGTGAAAGAGGCGAGGGTATTTTTTTAGTTGAATTCTTCTTATAGTACTGATGTGTATCTTTAAGGCAAATAGGCTGCAGAGCCTTGTTTGATTTAGCAAATTGCTCAAATTAAATAGGAAACTTTGAATGGAAGGAATACTGAGCCAGAAATAGGCCTGATTGATTAGAGATGTCACTGTGGATAGCGATCATATTTTTTCCTTTGCTAAGCTTAGACCTCTTCGAGGATTTTTACATGTTTGCACATCAATAGAATGTGGCAATATATGAAGTTCTTTGCTGGAGAGTGTAGTCTCTAAGAAATTGGACAGTGACAGTTTTTGTTGTTTCAGGTTTGTACCTCACTTGGGATCTGTAATAGAATAATGTCTATGCTGTTAAAAGCAGAACATCTACTTTAAATGTAGGATATTTGCTTAAATGTTAGGTCCATGTAGGAATTACATGCTGTTTTTTCAGTGACTAAAAGTAATTAGATATTTAGCTGTGTAGTTGTTCCTTGGTCAGCTGTGTAATTGCTTCATTATTACATGCACAAGCAAACAAAGGGTCTAGAGATAAGTCTTGAAGTGGCATTTACATATGAAATGTGTTGCTGTACCTTGACATAAGTGTTGGAGTGTTTGCGATTCAGACCACACAATTACAGGCAAGGTTTCAGTTAGGTATGCATCAATGTCAGTTTACTGATATAGTATCTGCTTATACTGAGTACTGGTGCCGGTATTCTAACTACTAGACTGAGGTCTATAATTTTTATATTTAAACCCTTTCACTGTTTCGACATTTTATTTTGATAAAAGCAGTGTTGTGTATCACAAATAAAACATACTAAGTAATTACTGCTAGTAATTAAATTTGGTAAATGTGTGTGAACTTTTGGGTGTGTTGTGTGTTTCCTAAAGAAATAATTCTCATAAACTTTGTTTTTCAAATAGCCCATTCAGCGGCCATGTTATGATATTTTTGTTATATACATTATAGCAGTGAGTTCCACTTAATTCCCTTAGTGGTTTGTTATCATGAGACATCAACGCACATGTAAAGAGGTTTAAAAAATTTTTTTAATGCATTTTATTTTCAACATCTGTAGACACAACATAAATTCCAGTGTTACTCATATATTTTTTTTAAACGTTAAAGTAAATAATAATATTGTGCTGTTCTTTCCACTAAATCGGCTGTTTCAACCTCTTTTCTCTTCTTTTCAGGCACTGTTCTGTCACTTTTCACTCGATTCACTTTTACTATTTACTTTTTGAAAAATAACCTACAGGGCTTTAAGCTTCATTTTTATATTTTAAAAATGGGTGTTTTTTAAAATAAAACTTTTGACTAAATGTATCCTGTTTCAAAACCTGCATAAAATATTGTAAAAACCCTTATTTGGCTGTTTAAATAGATTTTTAAACAAAGTCTAGCCTGTATTAGGGTGCATATAAAAAGGGAAAAATATGGAAAACATGCTGAAAAGCAACCAACTTCATCTGTGAAGCAAGGTCGTATGGATATGCATGTGCTGTCGTCAGTAGAACTATGTTTATTGATGATATTGCAGCTGATGGCAGGATGAATTCTGAAATGTGCAGAAAACACTTAAATGCTGAATCTGACTAAATGTCTCAGAACTCAATGGATAGTGCTTCAATGCAAGGTGCACTACCAAAGAAATCATATTTTCTATAAAACTCTTTGATTTGTCATCTGATCTGAAACCACACTGAGCATGCATTTAATTTACTTAAGACCAGACTAAAGGAATATGGCCTCCAAATAAGCAGGAACTGAAAAGAACTGCATTAGAGACCTGGTAAGGCATCATTAGGTAAGACACACAGCTTTGGTGATTCTTATGGGTTTCAGACACAGAAATGCAACATGGGACATGTAAAACTCAACAAATCAAGCTTGTCCCTGGTGTTGGCATGGTGAAATTTTCATCACCTGGGTCACTGTACCTCCAGAAGTAACTGAAATTGCGAAAAGCTGTGTGAAAGTTTTCAGCTCCTGAGTGAGGAGGTGCAACTCTGTTCTTCTTTTGCTTTTTGAATCCGGAAAGTGGTTTAACCGATGTCACCATCTGCCCATTTGCCCAAAAAATTCATGTTAATTTGTCTATACTTTTAAGTCACTATTTTGCATTTTCCTGTTGTTTATCAGGGTCTCTCTAGGTCCTTAATAGTCTAGTATGAAGCAAATATTACTTTTACAAAGTTCAGTCACTTTTTAAAAATGTGTTGGGGTAAAATGTGTAAAAAACAAAAACTACAAAACTAAATCAACATGGAACTAGTAACCACTAATGTGAATGGCCTGATCTGAATTAGATCAGTTGTAGTATGTTGTGTGGAATAATGTAATGTCCAATAAAATAGATGGATGGATGGATGGATGGATGGATGGATAGGAAGACAACTACTTCTAGAAGTAGTTAGTAGCCCTTCTGATTCTGTGTTGCATGTGTTTGGGCACATGTTGAGATTACTTGATTCAAAGTTCAGATGTGTGTTCTTAAAGAAATGGATTAGTAATTGGTTTGCAGTTGGAGTGATGGACCTGGTCTCCAATCAAATTTAAACATGGAAAAGCAAAGCCACACCAGCAATGTCAACAAACAAATTTCAAATGTTTGTAGCTATCTGTTATTAATTGCCTGATTAATTCTCAAAAGTAATAATTGCATTACTATTTTTTGTGAATATTGTTCTTTCCTGATCAAGTGCTGAATCTAACAATGTAAGATTGTGTGCATTATCCAGTAGCCTGTAGGCCCCAACATTGGGGCAGTATGTTGAAGAAAGGGTGAATGGCTGTTGTGGTTCCTCCAGTAGAGATATGAACTACTTCTAGTTTCAGTGTGTGGAGGTAGCGATCCTAAACAACAGTAAGGTCACTGTTCAGTTCGGTTACTTACAGACTGTGCTGAATATTTGTTTAAAACCTGTAATGTTCACAGGGAACACTTCGCATTCTACACACACACACACACACACACACACACACACACACACACACACACACACACACACACACACACACACACAC
>JBBIGC010000018.1:7985876-7996647 GCA_037576955.1 Lepidarchus adonis | reverse complement strand
ACACACACACACACACACACACTTAAATAAATATATATATTTTATTTATATATATACATACCCATTTCTTTATTATTTTTTTCCTGGACAGAAGTGTTACAATATTTAATTTGAACATATTGGCCATATTACTCCCCAAACTACCACACCAAAACAAGCAACATTGAACCTAACATACTTTATGCCAATAAACTGCCTGATCCTTAGTTTCCACAGGAAGTCCTACAAGCCTTCTTATGATCTGCTCTACCAAGGCCAGTGTCTGGCTAGTGGCCAATAAAAGACCTGTTATAGACTACACTAAAGAAGTGCAACATTGATGTATTCAGAGTGTTAGTCCTTGCAGTCTGCCATTCACTCTAACATTTTCTTTATATCAAGTGGACTGGACACATAGAAAAATGGCATTCTCAACATGGGCAGAAACGTTTTGAGAAGGGATATGCGCATATAATCTCAAACAGTCCGTCATCTTTGTTGTATTCAACCTTTGGTATAAACTCAGAATAGGACTGTACACCCAGATTAAAATATAGAAGAAGTGGTTATTATCAGATTTGTTCAGTTACCATAAGCATCTACTTTCTATAGACATAGATGCTGTTTTAATTCACACTGAGCACTGAATGTGTTGCTGGCAGAAGAAATATATGAACATTTCGCATTCTATGTCTGAAATACCAAACCCCTTCCACTCAGCATATGGCTTAGATATGGTACATGAGTTTGAGGAAGAACTGACTGAATTCCTTTATGGCTCCCATGCGATTTCGGCTGATGAGATTTTCTTTTATAGGCACACTTCTCTTCCTCTCTACCCAGGTTGCCAGTACGACAAAAAATATTATGATATTTCAAGGCATTTTCACAATATATGATATGTATCACACAATTTAGTTTGACTGAGGTTTGATGAGTGGGAAAGGGCAAAATGCACAAATAAACAATAGTGTCACATTTTAAAAAGGATGTGAAAAATTGAAAGAAAAAAACAATTGAAGAAAAACATAAGCAAGAGGGAAATAAACAGCAAATGAATAACAGAAATAGAGCTTGCCCAGATAACTTGAATACTCATTTATTAGTTTGTCATATTGGTTTTCTGCTCCTTATTTAACTTTCATCTTTTATTAAACCTTTCAACGCCAATAGAACTGTAGCTCACACTTGTGGTTCCTTGACATTTGTCAGTATAAGTGAGTTTTATCACTGTTTTTAACAAAACATTTGGAGTAAATGGCAATTATGAAATGACAGACATACTAGGCTATAAAATCTTATCATATGGAGGTAACATTACTTAGAGGCTGAACACAGCCACATTCACTTTTACAATTGTGTTATCTTTTGATAGCTAGTGAATTAAATTAAATGTTTATGAATGTTTAAATTAAGAGAAATGGCTAGATACACTAGGGGTGTACCAAAGTATCAATATGGCGATATATTATCCTTGCTCACATTATACGATAATCGATACGCCGATGGAATTATCGTTATTTTAATTAACAAACCTTTTCCGCCAATTTGACTCACCAGCATCGCTACTTCATGTCTCCTCTGGGTGGCACTGCAGGACACAGGGAAACTCATCAACAGAGAGACACATTGAGCGCTGGGCTGAAAGACGCCCAATCACCAAGCAAATACTTTTACTTCACTTTTAGAACATTGATGGAACAGACCGTGGATTATTTTATGATGGTCAAATCTCTGTGCGTCTCTTTCCCACATGAAGCCTACAACCCTGTCAGTGTGATAAACATGTCAGTAAAACACACATTGCTGGAGAGATTCTTTGAAAAAGAAGGAAAGGTTCCAATAATGCAAACATGCAAAAATGCTCATCTCCACCGATATCTAGCGCTTACTGAACTGTATTTAATAATAATTTTGATCAAACAAAAATGTAACGCTCCGTAATTTGTTTCAAGATAGAGAGAGTTAAACTAGAAACTGTACTGGACGACCCGCCTTCCAAACAAGGCATCATTGATGTGATTGGTTGAGACACAATGACCCATGACTTGTTTCCTGGGAGCAATGCATTGTGGACTATGTAGTGTCGGGTGCGGCAAAATCGGTGGCAATACGGAATAAAAAAGTTGGAAAGAGGGTTTGAGTAGTAATTTCAGTTGGCAGCCGACGCTAGAGGGAAACAGAAACTGTTCTCTGTACGGAGTAAAAGAATAAAGCCACTGGTCACAAACGGCATCACGCTTTCAAGTGAGTTTCTGTACTGGTTCCGAAGAGCTGCATTCACGTGGAAGTTAGCAAGTCACTGCATTCACTCTGAAGCTGAATTAGTGCTTCCCCTGCACTTCTGACCTCAAAACCAAAGAAAATGCAGGAAAGGTAAGGATAGCATCGCTGTTACTTATGTAAATGAATTAAGCCCCTGGGGTTTCTGTGATGTATCGCAATATCACTTGTCATTTGATATATAGATTATCGCCGAATTTGCTTTATCGTGATATCGTTTCATGGGCCACATATTGTATTGTGAGATACCCTGTGATTCCCACCCCTAGGATACATATTTGCTGAGCTCTAGCCTTGAATGTTGAATGACATTTAGACAAATAAGTTGAATCTCATACATTCGTTTAGCCCCCTGGAGCTGAGTCAGAGATAAACAAAGATATCAGTGTAGCTGATTCCTTGAAGATGTGAATGACTGTAAATCCATAGAAATTTGTTATAAAACTCACAGCATCAATCCTGCATGTACAGTATGTATGAAGCTATTTAACTTGAAATTGTATTGAACTTGGATGAGCATGAACATGTCTACGCATATGCTAAAGCAGCTAAATACAACACATCACAACATGTAATCTCTGTTTTCAAGACTCATCTCTCTCCACATCTGACATAAAGTTAAAGCACATCTTTGGGGTGTTCATTGTAAAAAGGCATATGTACAGTATGCAAAGCACAAATTAAAAAGTGGAGTATTTTGATTAAAAATGAAAGAACAAATCTAAGGCTATGTATAAGTGTGAAAGATGCTGCCCATGATGACAGAAGTTTATTGTGATAGAAATTGTCCCAATGATCGTGTTATCATACTGTGGACCACAAACACACCGATATCTTAAACAACAACACCAGTCTGTCTGATACAGCAGACTGTTTCTTACTCTCTCACACATATTGCACATACTGGCTTTTCATTTGAGACTAATTCTGTCTGCATGTGCGTGTGAGAGATAGATTTGTCACATAAACTAGCATTTTTATTCTCAGCCAGCTAGAGGTAGAGTGTGTGGGCATGGACCCACTTGTTATAAATAGGTTTTTCTCTAGCCAGATGGAATTGATGAATTTCAGCACATTTTGCTTGTCGTCGTTGGTAGAGGGTTTAATTTTTAGCGTCCTGACAGCACAGCGGCCCTGAGCTCGGGAGACACCATGCCTGAGTGACACTGCCGCTGTGCAAATGTTACGCATGTTTGCAGACGTGGCATCTGCAGGGAACTCAGGACACGCACACGCCCTGTCGTCTGTCCGACACAAAAGCTACTAGGCACCATGGGCACTACTAAAGGCCAGATAAGGCCTCCTCTTTGTCTTCCCTAAGACAATTACAAAACACTTCCTTAAACTCTGTTTATCACATGTACCTTGATTATGCCCCAAAGATCAGATCAAAACAAATGGAAGTTGCAAACTCACTTTGCTCTGATTGTTAAGTTTCTTCTCTCAAGATTAAAGGACAATGGTGGGTAGTTGTTGGGATTTTAATTCTTTGAGAAAAATAATTTATTGTAAGTCAAAAATAAGTAAAAGTGAAGATTTGTCATTGTGAACACACCACAACAAAATGTGTTCTCTGCATTTAACCCATCACACATGCAGCAGCGGGCAGCTATCAACAGCGCCCAAGGAGCAGTGAGGTGGGGACGGTACCTCCACTGCCGCAAAAGTGTCTGTCATTGTGGTTGCCCCCCATCTCACAGAGTGGATCACAATGAAATGTGACCTGTAACCCATCCACACGTGAAGTAGCCCGTAGATATCCACAGCACCCGGGGAGCAGTCTAGCAAGACTGTACCTTGCTCAAGGCTCCCTCGGTGGAGCCTGGCTCGGGACTTGAAACTGTGACAAGGACAAGGTCTTAACCACCAGGCCACCACTGACCAAGATGTTTTGTTCTTTGCAAAAAGGCATTCTGAGCACTGCAACAACAATTATCTAAATCATTTGTTTGCTTTCTCTCTTTCACCACCAGAATTCAGAAGTTCTGTCTTGTACAAAAAGCACTTTTTTCTTTGTGGTACAATGACACCCAAAACACCCCAGCATTTCCTGTTATTTATTTCAGTTACATTAGTGCTTTTTCAAAGCAATGCATCGACAATAAAAATCAATATTTTTTCATAATCAATGTTGCTGCCTGTTGTTTCAGTCCTAGAGTCCACCAGATTTTTATCTGACAGTTTTCTCATACAGTTGTTACATTCAGGGTAAAGAATGGCTATTGGATTATCTCACGGATCTTTCCTCTGTATGATCTTAGTGTCTTTGTTTAATCTGTGCAAGCCTGTGCTATTTCTATCCTAATTCAACTGTCTGGTGCTTCCTAGACTCTGACATTTTTCCCTTTTTGGGTTCCTCTCAATTTTTCTTCCTCTTGTTCTTGGGAAGTTTTCCTTTTGAGCCATGGTTTCTCTCAGTGGTTATTCTTCATGCTCTTGGGAAGTTTTTCCTTTTTTGAGTCTCTGTTCTTCTCAGTGGTTCTTCATCATGCTTTTATTGAGTTTCCTTTTCAGTCTCAGTGGTTGAGTGGTTGGTTTCTTTCGGTGTTTCTTCCTTATGCTGTGGAGGAGTTTTTCTTTTGAG
The DNA here is from genome assembly GCA_037576955.1 of Lepidarchus adonis. Lineage (NCBI taxonomy): Eukaryota > Metazoa > Chordata > Actinopteri > Characiformes > Lepidarchidae > Lepidarchus > Lepidarchus adonis. The sequence continues at coordinate 7,991,801 of JBBIGC010000018.1, read as the reverse complement.
TTTTGGTTCCTCTCAATGGTTCTTCTTCATGCTTTTGGAGAGTTTTTTTTCCTGTCACTGTTGTACTTAACTTGTCCATTAGGGCGCCATACTCAAATTCATGTACAGGATCTTCGTGACAATATCTGCTGTAACAAAGTTTAAGATGATAAAATTACACTGAATTCAAAAACGAATGAAATCGTGGAGCCAATGTGGACTGACTGTCAGCAGTAGCATATGGCATCCAGCTTGCTGGGAGACCTATTGCCACTGATTTTACAGAACAGATGCTGATTATATTTAGGGGCAAACAAACAGCCTTGCTTCCCATGAGTGTCCATAGCTGGGGGTGGAGTGTAAGCCTCAGCAATGCTCCAGCACTTGATTCTGTTCGCTTATAGGCGGCAAAACAGATGACAGGAAGAAACACAGCCAAAATTCCCTCAATCTGAATGGCGGACTGATCTATCCATGACTGTAGCAGGGAGGATGCGAGGCATTGGGGGGGGACCAGAGGCCGCCGCTCCTGGCTCGCTTGCAGCTGCTGGCAAGAGCACAGTCAAATTAGCCAATAAAAACGTGTGAAATGGGTGGCAGTGCGCCGGCCGAGGACATGCCAAGAGAAATAAACTTCACTGCTCGTCTGTGCAAGGCGGGGGACGAAAAGAGAGATGTGGGGGGGCGACTGGAACGAGCTATGTGCTCCTCCCCAAAGCAGGAGCTGAGTCAGATGGCGGCATTAGTGTCTGGGAGCTGAGCAGTGACACAGGTTCTAAGTGTAGAGATAGTTCAGTCACGGCAAAATGGGGTTTGTTTTTATATTGCTTCAGGGAGTGAGATCTTACTCATTCAGCTGGATAAGATATGGGAGTGTAAACACAAAGAGCATAACCAGACGATGACACAGACAACTTAGGAGATGGTATACAATGTAATGTGTGAAAAAAAAAAAATTACATTTACTTCCAGTGATAACAGGAGTTGAAAACACATTTCTGAATTTCAGAGCTTCTAAACTTTCAATTGACAGCACATTTGTGTCCATTAGTAGAACAGTCATTTATTCAGATTTTATTTTGATAGTGTTATTATTGTGCCTACAGCATTTGTCCCAAGAAAAATCCTTTACATTTTGCCATTTTTAACATTTGAAGAAAGAAAAAACATTAGTCAGAAGTATAGACTCTATTCTGCAGATACGGAATGAGAATTAAATGCAGTTAATTGTGTTACTCTATTCAGTGAACAAAAAAGAAAGTTGTTACATTTGAATAGGACAGAAAAAAATTGATTAAATGTTGTCTAAAAGACTGTTGGGCTGGGATTAGGTTTCCATGGTAAAGTAGTTTAATGTAATTTTACCTCAGGATGTCTGTAATGTTTACAATCGATTCACATGGGATAAGAAAGGTTTAAATTACAGAGAGAGAGAGCGATGCATTGCCATCACACCAAAAAAGGCACATTGAATGATCACAAGTAGATATGATGTCCCACATTTAATTCATTTGTTCTCATGGAGTGTGTTGTTAGCAGCGACATTAAAATTCACATTTTTATTATTTTTAATATACAGTGGTGGGACTTGTGTCACTTAAATGTTTCAGATCATCAAATCATTTTTGGATTTTATTATTAAGGGAGAAGAAAAATCACTTAACAGTCGTTCATCACCTGAGTTCAATATCTCTAGCCACACCCAGGCCTAATTACTGCCACACCTGTTCTCAATCATGAAATCACTTAAATAAGACCCGCCTGACAAAGTGAAGTCAAACAAAAGATCCTCAAAAGATATACATTAAGCAGAGATCCAAATAAATTGAGGAACAAATGAGAAAGAAAGTAATTGAGCTCTATCAGGCTAGAAAAGGTTATAAAGCCACTTCTAAAGTTTTGGGACACCAGCGAACCACAGTGAGAGCCGTTATCCACAAATGGCAAAAGCATGGAACAGTGGTGAACCTTCCCAGGAGTGGCCGGCCGACCAAAATTACCCCAAGAGCGCAGCAACACCTTTTCCAAAAGGTCACAAAAGAACCCACAACACCATCCAAAGAACTTCAGGCGTCACTTGCATCAGTTAAGGTTCATAAAAATAATAATAATAATAATAATAATAATAATAATAATAATAATAATAATGGCCTGCATGGCAGAGTGCCAAGATGAAAACCACTGCTGAACAAAAAGAGCATTAAGGCTCATCTCAATTTTGCCAGAAAACATCTGGATGATCCCCAAGACTTTTGGTAACAAACTCTGTGGACTGACGTGACAAATGTTGAAGTTTTTGGAAGGTGTGTGTCATTACATTTGGTGTAGAAGTAACACTGCATTTCAGAAAAAGAACATCATACCAACAGTAAAATATGGTGGTAGTGTGATGGTCTTGGGCTGAATTCTGCTGTCTACCAAACACCCCTGAAGGAGAATGTCCAGCCATCTGTTTCTGACCTCAGGCTGAAACAAACTTGGGTTCTGCAGCAAGACAATGATCCAAAACACACCAGCTATTCCACCTCTGATTGGCTGAAGCAAAACAAAATGAAGACTTTGTAGTGACCTAGTCAAAGTCCTGAACTGAATCCTATCGAGATACTGTGGCATTGACCTTTAAAAGGCATTTTATAGGATGCGATTAATATACTCTGGGATTATTTGTTTAATTGTGTTTATAGGATAAGTTTTTTATACTCTGGGATTATTTGTATATTTGTTTTAATAGGTTGAGATTAATATACTCTGGGATTATATGAATAGTTGTGTTTAAATGATGCAATTAATATACTCTGGGATTATTTGTATAATTGTTTTAATAGAATGAGATTATTATACTCTGGAATTATGACTGTGCTTGGTTTTAAAGTAGGTAAAAACTTTAAACTGAAATTGGTATGTTAAACTGACTGGCAAGGTTGACATGAACGAGATTAAAATCACTGAAAAACAAGAGTAATAGTTACATTACCGCCTGTATAACCATTCCTGGTGCTAGTGTCTGAAACCAACTAATGCGTAGCCCCTTTAAATGCATAGTCATTTCACACGGAGCAATCCTTAACTAACAGTTTTAGCACATTTAGTGGAATCCTCCCTTTGTATCAAACATCAGTGTTTATCAAGTGTCATGTCTGCATTACATGAAGTATATGTGTCTCTTTTCGAGCACAAGAATGGCTACATAAAGTGAGAATAAGAGGTTCAGGTAAACAGCAGAATTAGCGAGAATAGCGGGCTCCCAGCAGGTATTTCAGTTGACATGAGGATTTACTCATTCCCTCCACCATCTCTTGAGTTTCTGTGTTGATCTGAACTCCCACTGACTGAGGCAGCAGAAGTCTGAATCCTCCAGAGTTTTCATTTAACATCATGTTGGGCTGTGAAGTGTAATTTCAGTGGAATCTAAACACACTAATTAAATATCATAACTTTCTGAAGCAGCCTTTCCTAAAGGTACCTGAAATTTTAATTTAGACTTCAAAAGAGGCCCGACTTTAAAGTAAATCTATTGTTTTTCATTTAGACTCGCAATTTTCCTCTCTCTTGCAAACCCGGCGCCGTATGTACTTATGATTGATCTGGTAATTAAAATATGCAGAGAGGGAAAAATATTAACCGCTTCTTTTTGTTTTAGAAAACAGTCGACACTTTTTTCCCGAGCAGATAATTAAATTTCACACATTGATGTTCTTTACACAGCATTCATCGGCCTCATTATTTTTCCATTTTCATCTTTCTGCCGAGAGATCGATAGATTGATAAAATGATGGAGCTAATCTTAAATAATGCAAGAGGAGAAAAGTTACACTTACTTTGCTGCTGGCAAAGTGTTTGAACTTTCATTCTTCTTTCAAATTACAAGCAATCCTTCATTTTAGCAGACCTGACCATACTTGCTGAAAAAACCCTTAGTCTTCATCACGCCAACCACACTGTAGCATTAGTGCCTGCCCGCCTGGGAGGCGAAGGGTTAACCCATTCACTTTATTTCCTCTCTCTCTTGTTGGGGAAAAAAATATAGAATGCTACATGTTATAGATCGATGGTTGTCAAGACTAATACCCCAAACTAAAAAAGAACTGGCAATTCAAAGACAGAGAGCATAAAGTAGGCCAATTAGTACCTTGGGAACATTTTGTGGGGAGAGATAGCAGCACAAAATGTCATTTGCGCTAACGTTCAGGCCGATTGTTTATAATATGACCTGACAGTTTGGGGCTCTTCAATATCGGATTAACCACAATACTAATTAACATGAGGCTGTGAAGGAGAGGCGCAGTGGGCTGAGTAGGAAAAACGTCTTTTACAGTGTGAGCATCCACCAATGTGTATCTCCTTGAGAAATGGACAGGAGTGCTCCAAAAATAAATTGTCTTCCTTTGAGATCTAAGAAATTAGATTTTATTGTGGTTGCTTCCACCATTCCTACCCTTGTGGGATGTTGCTGAGATACTCGTTTAATTTTAGTCACAGAATTCAGCAGGGTAACCAGCCATCCTCACTGCAAGGTATGGCCAAAGCGCTTCAGGCTGTTTAACGTTAAAACCATGGTCTGTAGCTTAGCTGTTAAACCAAATGGCTTCTTCCTCTGATATGTCAGGTTCAACACCCACGACCCATATTAAAGTATATGCACTTAGCTTTTATGGACTGTTAATCTCCTGTTTGGGGGATTCAGGTAAGGACAATGTCTTCATGTTGAAACATGCATCCAATTAAATTGGTAGACATGGGCCTTCTTTTCTTCCCTTAGTAGTGATGGTGATTGTCACCTTTTTAATTGGGTCTCAGTGGCTTAATGTCAAGGTACCTTACTCTCCAGGAAAAGTATTGACCAGTTTTGATAATGTTGGACAGGGTGTGGTCTTGGCAGGCAATGGTGACCATCAGCTTTTTATAAACTGTCCTGTGTGTTGTTATAGTTGTAGTGTGTGTGCTTGTTTTTGTACAGTTTCAGGACAAAAATGTACAAATGTACAAAAAATTTACAAAATGTCTATGTTGGCAAAACCGAGACAAGCAACCTACATTATAAGGTCCAACACAATGTGTGAAAATGCTTCATAAAAGCTTCATGTTACATTTCTGTTTTTTATTGAAAGGACAAAAGCATTTTATTAAAAGTTTTTGTGAGTGGATTACATAAACTCATTCCTTTTATTGCATTTATTAAACAATGTAAAGAATGTGGTCTAACAAAGCTAAATTTGATTGAATGGGAGGCATGAATGGGAAACTAGTTCTTTTCTCCATTCTTGGACACATGGATATTTAATCTCAATACAACAATACAGAGAGAATCAGGTAATACAACTAAACAATTAAAACAGAAGAAAATACTTTCTAAAATATTCTGTAAAATGTCATTCTACAAAAATGTTAACCTCAGGCATTTAGTTTGGTTTGCTCCTTGCTTTTGGTGTGAAAGCGATCAGTATGGTGAGATCAAAAGAGCTGTCTAAGGTCTTCATAAAGAAGATTATAGCAGCTTATAAGTCTGTTAAGGGATTTAAAAAGATCTCAAAAGAATTTGCTATTTTACTGTCCAGTTGGCTTGTCTTCCAAAACAACTGGCAACATGCCCAGGCTCTCTGTCCAAGCAAGTTCACCCCAAGAGCAGACCGTAAGATGCTAAAATAAGTTTTTAAAACCCTAAAATGTAATCAGGGGACCTACTTGCTACTGTTGATGTGAAAGTGCTGCCTCTACCATCAGAAAGAGACTGCACTACTTTAACTGGCATGGGAGGTGTGCAAGGAGGAGAGCTTTGCTCTCTAAGAGAAAAATCAAGACCAGAAGTTTGCTAGAGAGATTGTAGACAAAGACCAGGACAGAATGTGCTTTGGACATATGAGTCTAAAATGTCAAGTCAAGTCAATTTTATTTATAGAGCGCTTTTTACAACTGACATTGTCACAAAGCAACTTCACAGAGTTTATA